>PVKU01005197.1:0-128553 GCA_004027475.1 Anoura caudifer
AGCTTTGCTGGATAGAGCAATCTTGGATGTAGGCCTTTGATTTTCATGACTTGGAATACCTCTTTCCAGCCTCTTCTTGCCTGTAAGGTCTCTTTTGAGAAATCCGCTGACAGTCTGATGGGAACTCCTTTGTAGGTGACTGTCCCCTTGTCCCTTGCTGCTTCTAGAATTCTCTCCTTCATTTGAATCTTGGCTAATGTAATTATGATGTGCCTTGATGTGTTCCTCCTTGGGTCCAACTTCTTTGGGACTCTCTGAGCTTCCTAGACTTCCTGGAAGACTATTTCCTTTGCCAGATTGGGGAAGTTCTCCTTTATTATTTGTTCAAATAAGTTTTCCACTGGTTGCTCTTCTTCTTCCTCTTCTGGTACCCCTATAATTCGGATGTTGGGACGTTTAAAGATGTCCTGGAGGTTCCTAAGCCTCTTCTTATTTTTTTGAATTCTTGTTTCTTCCTTGTTTTTTGTTTGTTTCTTTCTTCCTTCTGGTCCACTCCATTGATTTGAGTCCCAGTTTTCCTCCCATCTCTGTTGGTTCCACATGCATCTTTCTTCATTTCACTTATTGTAGCCTTCATTTTTTCATCTAATTTGTGAGCAAAACCAATTCTGTAAGCATCCTGATTACCAGGGTTTTGAATTGTGCATCTGATAGGTTGGCAATCTCTTCATCGCTTAGATAAATTGGCTCTGGGGCTTTGATTTGTTCTCCGATTTGAGCCATTTTCATTTCTGGGGGGTTTTTTTTTTTGTTTGTTTGTTTGTTTTGTCTAGTCGCAGCTATTACGTAATGAGGGGTGGAGCCTCAGGTGTTCCCCAGGGCGGGACAGCCCAGTCGCTGGGTAGTGACGCTGTATGTGGGGGCGGGGTCTGAGAGGAGATAATGGTGGTTGCTTTACTCACTCTCAGATTCCAGTTCCTTTCACCGCTTTCCCTTTGCCTGGATTATCTGCGCATGAATGTGGGACCACCCGGTCAGCCAGCCGCCTTGTGCGGCCTCACTGGTTCTGCACAGTTGCCGCCCCGTGCCCCGGGGTCTGCTAGTCGCCACCTGTGCACCTGGGGGCTGCCAGCCGCTGCTGCCTGCATGCCAGGTCCGCACCTCTGCTTTTTCCTGTCGCGACTCCGCCCCTCTTACCGGTCTGGATGAATTGTTGTTGGACTTCCAAACAGTTTGATTTTCTGAGTTTTGGTTGTTTTCTTGTTTCTAAATCTTTGTTGTCCTTAATTTTGGTTGTGAGAAGAGGCACAGTGCGTCTGCCTACGCCTCCATCTTGGCCGGAAGTCTCTCCCAATGTTTATTTTAAGTGGACTTCTCCACCTTGAAAATCATGGTGCATTTTCTGGAGCATGAATGGAACCTGAGAGCATGGTGCTATGTGAAATAAGTCAGACAGAGAAAGACAGACGCTGTATGATCTCATTTACATGTGGACTCGAAAAACAAAACAAAATAATTTGCCACCAAACTCATAGGAGAAAGAGGCCAGATTTGTGGTGATGAGAGGGGCCAGGTGGGAAGTGGAAGAATTGGATGAAGGGGTTCGGAAGATACACAGTTCCAGTTATAAGATAAATAAGTACTAAAGGTATAATGTATAACATGGTGACCGTAGCCAATGCTGCCATATGGTGTACTTGAAAGTTGCTAAGAGAGTGGATCTTAAAAGTTCTCATTACAAGGAAAAAATGTTTTTCCTTTCTTTTTCTTGTGTCTATCTATCTATCTATCTATCATCTATAAAAATCATGGGAGATGGTGCAGACCCTGTACCTGAGATGGGTCTGGGGGTGTCCGTGGACATGGAGGGTAAGAAAGATTTTAAAAGAAGGAAATAATGACATCCTCTCTACCCCATGACTCTGAGCTTCAGTGGTATTTCCAGGGAAGGGGACCCTCTGGAGACCCTTGGGTGCTTGGAGGGGTTGCTGTCTCGACTTCACAGTGTTTTAGCTTGGCTCTGCTGCAGACTCCTTATCCTGCAGATGGTTTGTAGGCAATGAAATCTTAGTACCAGGCACAGAGTTCACATTCTGGGGTCAGGGGCTTGAGCAGCGTGTTGGAAAAGCCCCTTCTCCCATGTAAATGCAATTCTGGACCCCTCTCCCATAAGGGTAACCCCCCTAGTTAGAGGGACTCAAGCCATGCTGGTGCCTCTGGGCTGTACTGCCACCTCCTCCAGGAAGCACCCCCTCTCTGCCAGCTCTGCACTCTTCCCAGCCCTGACCACTCTGGCCCGCTCCAGCACTGGCCTCATTAACTTGTGCTGACTGGCAGTTTTTGCCCCATAGGACCTGGTAGCTCAGTCCCCAGCAGGGAATGGAAGCATAGAAACCAGAGTTGGAGTCAGAAAACCTGTGCTCTCTGCTCTCCTTCCCCATGGAGTGTCCTCAGGGGAGTCACACGGTGTCGCTCAGCCTCCCTGTCCTCCCTTTAAAAGGCAGATTCTGTGAGGAGCAAGGGAGATGTGTGTTTCCACTTGTGAAGTGTTCCCCAAACCTTTATGCTTGAACGCAGCCACTGTACGTAACTCAGGATGTGCACTTGTTGGATATGAACTTCATAGAGATGAGGGGCTGCTGGGTGCTGGGGGGCATTTCTATCAAGGTTATGGTGACATCCACCCCCTCCTCAACATACCCATGTGCGTTTGCGTGGAGGCTTGCCTTTCGGGCCATCCTCTGGGCTTCATGGCCAGGGAGGAATCGAAGGGCTGTGTTAGGCCTCTCTGTGTCAAAACATCTCACTGGGACCCCTGCCCTCCCCCTTCCCTTGGGTTCTTATTCTTATAACAGCCTGCTCTTGTCAAGTGTCCATTTTCTGCAGGTCATTTTCTTGGACCAGAATGTGGGTCAATCACACTTTAACGTAGATCAGGTTAATTCCCACCCCAAATCGTGCAGAGAGAATGTGGCTACTTTTTCTGTTTTTGGTGGAGGTGGTAGGTGGGGGGGTGGGGCATTGGGAAGAAATAATCCAAGAAGGCTGGGCCTGGGGAGGGAGAGCTGGCCCTGCTTCTTCAGCAGCACTGGGACCAGGCGCAGGAGTGCCACGGGCTTGGACGCTGGTCCGGTTCCGCAAGCATGACTGTGTCCTTGCGCACATCTCTGCTCCATTGTTCTCCAATGACATCCTGTTTTCTCAGTTCTAACTCACAAATTCCCATTCTTCTCTGAGTGTCTGTGGACCTTGTACACATCCTGAGTGAAGTGTTTATGTCTCAGCCTGAAAGACCACTGGGTGCAGAGGAGAGGCCTTTTCCTTGACCAGACCCCTCCTGACCAGACAGGCTCCAGGGTCTTAGGCCAAGGCCACCAGCATAGGGGAAAGGAAGAGATGCCAGGAGTCCTGCTTGGAGAGACTGCCCTGTTTAAGCCACACTGCAGGATCTGGCACCCAAACCAGTCCAGAGAGAGCCAGAAACCACCAACAGCGCGCTGAGTCACTTCCCCAGCACGAGCTTTAGTCTCCTGGTTGGTAAACGGCATCAGACAAGATTTCTGTTTCTCAGCATTTGGATAATGGTCACCTGTACCAGAATCACAGGAGTGGAGGGTGAACTGTTCTTTAGGAATGCAGGTTAGGGTGCTCCACACTCTAACGTCCCTGCAGCACTTGGAGCTGCTATGGCTCCAGTCACCAGCCTACACCCCAGGCTGCTGTCTTTCTAACATGCAAGGGGTGGGGGACCTTGTTCCCCACAGAGCTCCTCAGTCACTGAGTTCAAGAGGTAGGGGAGAGTGTCCCTGGTTTTCTTCAGTCTCTTGGGGTGGAGACCCAGCCCATCTTCTCTTAGCAGCTGCAGGAAGTGTTAACCAGCAGATAGATGCAGTGTGGGAGTTGCCCCTCCATACTCTGCCCCTCCCCCAGGCCCACAGGCAATTTCTAATGGCTTGTCTTCCTAATAGCTGCACATTATCTGATTCCCCTGAGTTCTGCAGGGAAGCAAATAAAGTAAGATCTGGAGTTCTCCTCTGCACTAATGGTTAACTGAAAACACGGCACTCAGATGCCCCACTAGGCAGCTTTGTGGCACAAAAGGAGATTTGGACTCGGAGTCAGAAAACCCAGGGGTGGGCTCTGCCCTGAGTTAACCTTTGTAAACCAACTATTCTCACTGGGGTGAGTGTCCCCCAGAGGACAGTTGGCAGTGTTGGGAACATTTTGGGTTGTCACAGCTGTGAGTGGATGCTGCTGGTGGGTAGGTGTGGCTAATACCCCACTATGCACAGGACAGCCCCACACCAGAGAAGTAGCCGGCTCCTGCTGTCCCCAGTACCGAGGTGGGGCAGCCCTGCTGTCAGGGTAGGCTTTCTCTACCTGTGAATTAGAGCCAGTCTACATCAGTGGTTTTCAGACGGAGCCATGACCTGAGAGTCACCACATTAACTTACTGGTTGTAACCAGCATTTACAAAGTAAATGCAATGAAATAGAAGACATCAGAAAGCATCACAGTGCACGGCACACGGGGAGGGTCATATTATTATGTGCAATGTGTGAGTGTGTGCACATGGACCATAAAGTAGATTATGTTTTTACTCTGTTTTCTGGGGAAAAAAAGTTTTAAAGCCACTTAATTTGTTGATCTCTGAGATTGATAATGCTGCCACAGTATGTTTTTCTGAGTTGAAGACTTCTCCAGGACACACTTCCAAAAATCCTCTTGCTGCCTCCCTGCCTTAGATGAGGATGGACTGCATTCGGGGTGTCAGCAATTCCGTGGGCTCCCTGTGGTTCAGTCCTCCCTAAGGATCCCAGTCCCAGCCCCCTGTCACACCTCTGCCCCTAGATGGGTGATGATCCTACGCAGCCAGCCCCACGTCCCACTGAGACGCTGCCTCAAACACCGCTTGGTGGGCAGTCAGCCTACCTCCTCCACTTCCTAATGCTGATCTCTCCTAGGACCACACAGAGCTCGCCTTTCAAATACTTAAACCAGCACTCAGTCTGAGTCCCAGCTCTGTTATCACTCACTAGCTCTGTGACGTTGGGCAAGTTACCCCGAGCGTCAGCCACCTGGGTGGGCCCGAGTTCCATGGTCTGTGGGGCCAGGCTGCCTTCATCGTTTCCATGAGCAGGGTGGGGGCTCCGTGCAGCAGCACCCATGGTGGGAACCTCTGGGCCCCGTCTCACATTCCCCTGGTCCTGTCTCATTTGACTGTGTTTCTCTTGCATTCTTGGCTTGTCTAACCTCTCAGGCCCTATCTTTCCACCTGGGTATGAGTGATCTCTGGGCTTTTCTATGCACATGCTTAGTTAGCTCTGTCTCCTGGGGAACAAGTGACTGTTTAGGTGACTTTATATCCTGGAAGACCTTGAAGAGTGACAGCTCTGTAGCTGCAGGGTAGTGGCTTACTTCAAGCTTCTGGATTGTATCCAAAGCCTTCCTTACCTACCCTCTAGCCGCACGCTCCTGGCTGGCTTGTTCTCATGGTCCTTTCTGAACTTCCATGAAGGTGAGGGAGAGCCTGCTAGAGGCAGAGGCACCCAGGGAGTCCTCTCCTGTTTCTAGGAGTGAGAGGCCTTTGGCTCAGAGGCCACATACTGGGGGAGTTACCCAGTGAAGCAGGGACAGAACCACCCATCCCTCTGTTCTGAGGCTTGGGGTGGAGGTCAGGGAGAATTGTACTGATAAGGAGATGGGTTCTGTGGTCATTAGGGACCCAGACATCCTAGCCTCTTGGGTTCATTGTACCCCCTCCAGCAGGCGGGTGGTAGATAGAGCCAGCTCACTCCAAGCTGGGGGTAGTGTTCAGTATCAGCCTTCGCAGAGATCCGGGAAGGGATTTAGTCTTTGGTCTGCTGCAGACTGGAGACTGTTGCCAGGCTGTTCCATTTGTTTGTGTTTTCAATATTTTATTATGGACATTTTCAAATATACAGAGCAGGACAGTAAAGGCCCATATACTTACCAATCAGATTCTATCGTCAACATTTCACTGTATCTAGTTTTGTGTGTTTCTCTTCAGCTAAATTCTGGCTGTCTGAGAGTTTGTTCTACTTTTTAAAGATGTGCTAGCTGCAAAAACTGTGGTCAGTGGGAGCGGTGGGCAGGCAAGACTCCTTAGTCAAACAGGATGAAAGCCCTTTATCTTGGCTGGCACCTCCTGTAACTCTTGACAGTTAGTCTGGAGCTCTGCAGGATGTGGTTGGTGGACTCTGGCCTTTCCTGGTGGCCTCTGAGCTGCTAACACTATATCATTCAAGGCTCTGTTCTTAGAATGGGCTAGTTCATGGATTTTTAACTGGTACACTGCAAGAATTTTTAAAACATGTAATACCTGACCCTTTACTCAGGAGCACTGACCTCTTTTCCCTTAGATTGTCAAATAAAGAAAAAATGACAACAGCCAACACAACAATGTGTGAACACAACAGTGTGAATGAATCAGAATTATACGTATTTTTGGTCAGGTTGCCCAAAAAATACACTTTTTAGTGTGCTGCAGAATTTTAGCAATAAGCTTATGTGTGCCATGAGATGAAAAAGTTTGCTAGTCACTGGGCTCCTTCTTTACATGTGATGACCCTCACTGAAATCTCACCGTGAACAAGTCTACTTTCTGGCTCATTCTGGTTGGTTAGAAGTGTATGGGGGTTCCAGGTGGCCCCTGTCCTCAGGCCCCCATTGGGGAGCTCCCCCCTCTCAGACTGCTGTGGGACTGTGACTGAGGTGTCCCCTTTCCGTACACTCCTTATCAGTGGCCCCAGCTGTGGCAGCAGGACCTCACGCCAACAAACCTCCCAAGTTTCCTGGACTTGGTTCCACAGACATTCTTGCTTCCTTTTCTTTTTTTGCGAAGCTGGAGCCCACCCTCCCCAGCCCCAGTAGGAGAAGGCACATTTCCTCATTTCCAAGGTCAACTTTCCAACTGGGCCCTATGCCCCATGTCCACAGGAACCACAAGGCACTGTGTCCCCAAGGCACTGTATCCCCCACCTTCCCTCTCTTGTCCCAGCATCTTCTGTCCCTCTGTCCTTACTGGCCATCCTCAACTTCCCTGCTTCCATCAGCTTCTCAGTCTCTAAGGCCTGTGGTCAGACTCTCCCCTGCTCCTCTGTCTCCTTCATCTCCATGGCTGCTCAGTCCTCTTTGAATTCCAAGGGCCCTGCATGAGGGACAGTTGTCAGAGACTAGCTGTGGGATTGCAAGGTCTTCATAATGATGCAAAAATGTGTCTCCACCTGTTTTTCTGCTTTCATGTCACTGCTACCACCTGTCTCTGTTTGTCCCTCAGAACCGAACCATTGTCATGTAGACAGAGACTATTTTATCATGTGTTTGGCTATCCAATCATCTCTAGGGACAAAAGTGATTATTGATTGCATCTTTATTAAGTTCCCCAAATGGAATGAATGACTTGACCTATAGATTCTCTAAACTTCTTCCAGAGAATCAAAGTCAGTAACCTGAGGTGGGACTCATGAATCTCCATTTTAAACAAAGCACCTATTTGGGGCTAACCTAAGAAAACACTTTAAATAATATACACCACAGTACCTGTTAGCAGTAACTTACTTTATTGCTTTTATTTGCTACCTTATGATATTTTCAATAGTTGCATGCTCCTCTTATTTTTGTATTAGGTTGTAAACTCCCAGAAGGAAGAGGTCATATGTTTATATTTTGCTTTTGAGAAATATAAGGGGCTGCTAGAGGGCTGTGTATCCAGAAGACACTCGATGTTTTGGATGAATGAGTAGATGGGTGAGGAACAGCATTTTGAGGAGATTTTTGTTGTCCATTTGTTACATCTTTGTGGGAAGTATTCCACTCAGATAAGATTATAGAGATGATGATTATGAATAAATGTATTGACTCCTTTGGATAATGAGCACCATTATTGACTCTTGTCTTTCAGGAGACTTCCAAAGTGGCAAGAGAGTGAGCCTGTCTGTGTATCTTGGGGAATTTTTCGACATCCATTTGTTTGTCAATGGTACTGTGGTTCAGGGGGACCAGAGGTAAGTCAGAAGCCCAAAACGTGTGAATGTGAAAAAGGCCTGGGAATTCCCCTTGCATGCACTGTCTCATCTTTCAGATGAAGACGCTAGGGCCCAGAGAGAGGAAGTAAATGTGTCCTGAGGAAGCCAGTGTCAGGGCTGGGTGAGAGCCAGGGCTCCCTACTGCTGGGTAGGCTCTCAGCCACTTTGCACCATAGTCTGAACCCTTTGCCTAGGGTTGAGGTTGAAGGGTGGGAGGGACAGCCAGAAAATATATGAGAGGCCCACTTCCTGAGCTTACCCTTGTCCCTCCAGTGTCACCATGCCCTATGCCTCCAACGGGCTGTACCTAGAAACCGAGGCTGGGTACTACAAGCTGTCCAGTGAGGCCTACGGCTTTGTGGCCAGGATTGATGGCAGTGGCAGCTTCCAAGTCCTGCTGTCAGACAGATACTTCAACAAGACCTGTGGGCTGTGTGGCAACTTTAACATCTTCGCTGAAGATGACTTTAGGACTCAAGAGGGTAAGCTTTTCTGGGGAGCCGTTTCCTGGGGGTGTGGTTATGCTTGTAACTTCACTGTTCACAAACCTTCACTATGGCTCTGTCCCTGGCATGTACATCATCTCCCTGTGACCTCACCTCAGTGGATCCTGCCACCCTTGTCTCTTAGCATTCTATCTCACTACCTAGACCTCCTGTCACACTCCATCTTGGAGCTCCTCAAACCCCACTTGGTTCAGCTCTGAATTCCCTACAGCAACTTATATATGGTAGATGGTTGTTAAGTGCTGGATGGTTTGAACAAACCCTCCTGAACCACCACAGTGTAGATTTATGGGTGAAATCAACACTGCCTCCCTGCAAATATTTATGTAATTGAAATTATCAAATAAAGATTAAAGATTAATCTTTTACAGTTTATGTGTGTGTGTGTTCATAAGCAGTAGAAGGTAATGTGGACAAAGTGAAACACACCATTAATTTTCAATCTTTTTTTGATGATTGCAATGACATAAATCTTTAATTAGTGATGCTCCCTTGCAAGAGCTGAACACTTGTGTATGTTTTACTTTTTCCTTATCACCTGGTTACCCTCTGATGAAGGGATTAATGTGCAGAGAAACAGTTGACTGTTGCTTTCATTGGACTGAAAAATAGTAAGATCACTTGTTTCTGTTTTCTCTAGCACTGATTTCTCAAACTTTTTGTCAGTCAATATGTATGTTTAAGGCTATGAATTTTCCTTAAGTACTACATTAGCTGCATCATACCAATTTTAATATGTAGGATGTTTTCATTTTCATCTAGTTCTATGAATTTTCCAATTTCCATTTTGAGTTATTTCTTAACCTATAAAATGTGTAGAAAACTGTCAAATGTTTAGAATTTTTAGTTATCTTTTATAACTAAATTTATTTCTCAATTAAATTAGAAATTTGGGTAGATTTGTTTGTGGCCTAGTACCTGATCTTTTTTTGTAATTGTTCTATATATGCTCCAAAAAATGTATCCTCTGATTTCTGTAGAACTCTATATACACTTATTGAATTAAGTTTGTTAATCATGTTAATCAAATCTATGTCTTTTTTTAAATCCTAACTCGAGGAAATGCTTATTGATTTGAGAGAGAGAGGAAGAGGGGGAGAGAGAGAGAGAGAGAAACATCAATATGAGAGAGAAACATTGATCAGTTGACTCTCATATGTGCCCCTAGGTATTGAATCTGTGAACTAATTATGTGCCCTGACCAGGGATCAAGCCTTTAACCTTTTGGTGTATGGGATAACATTTCAACTAACTGTGCCTCCAACCAGGGCTAAAGTGGATTGTTTTTTATGTTTCATAATTTTGGATTGTGAGCTTATCTTTAGAGATGTTTTATATTAATTTTTAATATGAAGTTACTCAATCTCACAAGAAGTATAAATTGGAATCTCAATCATACTTGAAGCCTTTCCCACAATTATAAATTCTTAGAGACTTTTTCTCTCCTAACCAGAACCCAGACCAAAGAAACAGACTTCTATTATTTCCCTGTTCCTCAGAGTGGATTTTTTCTTGTCAACTTTCTCATGCAGAGAACAGCCCTTTAAGAGTCTCAACTTAAGACTGTGGAAGGGTATCAAACCCACCTCCCCATATCATGCAGCCCCTGGGCTCATTCCCTCTCCACAGAGTTGTTAAAACTCAGGCCCCTGGATTTGCAAAAATGTTACGCTCATTCTAACACCCTGTAGTGAGAACATCAGGTCACACTTGACAGTTCCATTTTTCAACTTCCTTTCCTTATTCTTCCTTTCCTCCTTATCCTTCTTTTTTTGTCTCTTGTAATTCTCTATGCTTTTTTTTGTGAGATTAATTATAGATTCAATAGGATATTTGTTTTTTGTTTTTTTGCAGTGGCATATTTTAAAGATTTTTAAAATCTGTTGTATAATAAGAAATAAAACTCCTAGCCCTAAGATATATTTTTCTTATTCCAAGCTTTAAGGTTTAAAAAACTAAAAATAGGAGCTATGCTATCAGGGAAAAGGTCTTGCTTCTTGTCAAAAAGTCAGGGCTCTGGTGACATTTTGGAAATCATTCTCAGAGGATTGTGGCTTTGGGTCTATTTGGTTGGTAAAGATTCAACAAAAATAGTTAACCTTGCTTCCTGACATCATGGAAGTCAGCCTAGCTGGGTTTTTACTTTGACTTGCAGAGACTTTTCTGTTAGCAAGAATATTTGTAATTCTGTCTATTAGATATCCCTATGCCTCATTTCAGATTGAGCTCCTAGTGTTTCACTTAATGGAAGGTCAGGGATGGAAGGATCTTGGAGGCCATCCAGTCTAACCCTTAATTTTTTAAATAAGTTTTTCTAAAGATTGTATTTATTTATTTTAGATAGGGGAAGGGAGGGAGAAAGAGAGGGAGAGAAACATCAATATGCGTTCGCCTCTCATGCACCCTTTGTTGCGAATCTGGCCTGCAATCCAGGCATGTGCCCTGACTGGGAATTGAACTGGTGACCTTTTGGTTCACAGGCTGGGGCTCAATCTACTGAGCCACAACAGCTAGGGCATTACATGTGAAGAGTTGAGCACAGAAGCATGATGGGATCAGCCCCAGATCACATACGGTGATGGAAGGAGAGCTGAGACCAGACCCCAGAGGTCTTGAATCTCTCCAGGGCTTTCCCCACCCAACACAAAGCTTCTCTTCTGTCTCGTCTTTAATATGGTGTGTTAGAAAGTAAGATAGCTTGTGTGGCATGGAACCCAGAGAGCAGCACCTATCACAATGCCAGGTGCACATCAAAAACTCCACAAATTTAAGTTTGCTTCATTTTGGCTTCTCCCATGTATTAGTTTCCTGCAGTTACCATCAAATTAACACAAATATGATGGCGTAAAACCACAGAAATTTATTCTTTCACAATTCCAAGAGCCCAGAAGTTCAAAATCAAGGTGCTGGTAGGACTGTATTCCCTCTGGGGCCCTATGGGAACATCTACTCCTTGTCTCTTCCAATCACTGTTAGCAATCTTTGACTTGTGTTAGTATCCTTCCAATCTCTCCGTCTGTCCTCACATCACCTTCTCTCTCTGTGTCTCTGCTTTCCCTCTGCCTCTCTGTTGGGGATATGTGTGATTGCATTTACAGCTCACTCAGGTAATCCAAGATAAACTCTTCCTCTCAAGATCTTTCATTTAATCACATCTTTTGCCATATAAAGAGATATTCACAGGTTCTGGGAATGAGGAAGTACATATATCTTTAGTGGGGTGTTTTATTTTCTACTTACCACACCCCAGAAGCCAACTGACTATATTTCTAAAGTTCTGCTTTTCTTTTCTTTCCCAGGGAGTTTATTTCCTATTCCCAAGTACATTATTTGACCTTCAAACATGCTTCATGCTTCTAGACCTGGCTGTGCAAATGCTCCATTAAGGTCCTTTGAAGGTTCAGCAGTGTTGCAGGTGCCACCGGTGGCTGTGACATAAAGTAGGCCCCTACTGTGCACCATGCCATGCAGGTCCATGAGGCTCTCATGGCCTGTTGTGAGTAGCTGACAATGTGATTGTTACAAGTACTAAAGCGCAGATGCTGTCAAAGTGTGGAGGATGCGGTGACTGGAGGGCTTGGCCTCCGTGTAGCACCCTTACTTTCCCTCTGCAAAAGTATTTTGAGTATCCACAATCTTCCAGATAAGAATTTAGAGATAAGAGACATAGCTTGTGCCCTGAATTAAGGAGCTCAGTGTTACATGGGGGCTGAATAAAAGCAAAAAAAAAAATGCCAACACAAAGGATGATGAGAGATTTGATAGAGGGATGGCCAAGGTGCTGAGACAGCACAGAGAAGGGCCCCACCCAACTTAGGCTGGGTAGGTAGACAGGGAGCAGAGTCAGTTCTGAAGGACTTCCTGGAGGAAGTGGTTCAGGAGTTGCATCTCCAAGAACGAATGGAGATACCATATTTTGCCGTGTATAATGCACATCTTTTGGTCCAAATTTTTGAGGGGAAAATAAGGAAGCACATTATACATGGGAATCAGTCCTAAAACGTGGGTGCACATTTTACACAGCAAAATACAGTAGTCAAGGCAGGTGTGGGGAGGAGGACATTCCACACAGAAGAATGGCATGCAAAGGTGTGGAGAGGTGGAAATGGATGGGCACCTCCCTCATCTTCCATGTTGTCTTCCTCACTGAGCCCACCTATCCAGCTACCCCTCACGAAACCCTGGCTGAGCTCTGATGCCCATGCTCTGTTGTGTTATGCTGAGTGCTGCATAGAAAATACTCCCACCCCAGAGGCCTATGTATGAATCTAACGGAATTTGGTTCAGGAGATGACAGACCTACAGTTTTTACTCAGAAGTGCTGGATCAGGTATAACTGTGGCTTCAGTTTCCTGAACCTTTTCTTCACAGGGACCTTGACCTCAGACCCCTATGACTTTGCCAACTCCTGGGCCCTGAGCAGCGGAGAGCAGCGGTGCAAACGGGCCTCCCCTTCCAGCAGGCCCTGCAATGCCTCCTCTGAAGAAATGCAGAAGGTGGGTACAGCCCAGGCTGGGTATGGTCTGAACGGTGCGGGACTTCTGGAGTTACAAAGCAGAAGGACATCTGGTCTCAGGCCCTCTACCTAGAGGAGCAATGGACCCCACCTCTGTGGGTCCCTCTGGCTGATCAATGTAAGGCTCCCATGGGTCCCTTTTCTCCTGAAAACCAACCATGGCTAGCGTCTAGTTAACTCTAATTCTAATGTTATTCTGGGCCCAGAACTCTACAAATGTGTCTGGTCTAATGACTTGGTATAGTGAGTGATTCTACTTTTATGCTTTATACCCAAGGCCCTCTCTCTCATCTCCAAATGTCTCCATCATCACCTGTCCCTGTCTGAAATTATGCCAATAGAAAGAATTCCTATTTAGGTGCTCAGTAAATGATTGTTTAAAGTACAAATAGGAGAAGAAAACTCCAAACTCTTACCAGCACATCACCAGGAAGGGGGTAGCTTTATAGTGGGGGAAGCTGGGTGGGTGGGGGTGGGCCTGAAGTGGCCAGCCTGGGTATTGTAATAGTTTCCTATGGCTGTGGCAGGAGGCAAATTATCTTAAATTTAATGGCTTCCAACAACTGAAATGTATTCTCTCGCAGTTTTGGAGGTCAGAAGGCTGAGTTTAGATTCCCTGGGCCAAGATCAAGATGTTGGCAGGGCCTCCCTGCCTCTGAGGCTCTAGGAAGATCTTTTCTTGCCTCTTCCAGCTCTGGTGGCTGCAGTGTTCCTTGACTTGTGGTCACCTCGTTCCCATCACTGCTTCTGTGGTGACGTGACCTCTTGTGCCTAATGTCCCTGAGACTCAGTACAGATGGGGGCACCTCCCGCCCTTCTCACGCAGCCCCGTAGGGCAGCTGGTTAGCAGTTTTCCCCTCAGAGTTGCCCTTTATGATCCCACGAACCACAGCTTCCCCCTTGGAGAGAAGGGGGTGGGCAAGGGAGGGCGTGTGCATCACTGCACCCTGCCTCCACCTTCTGCAGGTAGAGATGGGCTTTGTGCCCCCTGTGTGGGGCCCTGGGGGGATGACACTTCAGGTGGGGCAAGGCGTCCTCGTGTCCTCCCTCTGTCTGCGTTCTCACCAGGGTACCCCCACCCTGGGAGGGCAGTGGGGGAAAGGAGGCCAAAGGCACAGCACTTTCAGCATAAGCTCTCCAATTCATTCTTTTTTTCTCTTTCCTCCCAATTATCACCCCATTCCTTTGGGGGAGCTGTGCCCAGCTTGAGTTTAGAAGGAGAGCAAGGTTCCAGAACCAAACTTACAGTTGTGTGGTTGGCTGGTGGTTCGCCTCCCCTGCCCTTGAATGTTTCCAGGCCCCGGCAAGATCAAGGGTGGGGGTGCCTCCGCAGGTGAGGTGGGGTGGGGGCCACACTTGTACCTCTTACACCCAATCAGTTCTTTGAGGACGTACAGGCTTTGTCACATTTTATTTTGTAAACACAGGCCAGCTCAGTGCTGAACAAATGTTCCCTCACCCTTGGAATAGTGAGGGAACATTTATACAAAGGAATAGTGTCATTTACCCACAGAAGTGGGAGGTGAAGACAGGATTTTCAAATGGAAAACCTGACACTGAAGCCCAGTAGAGGAGGGAGACTGAGCCCTCAGTGGCCCAGAGACAAGGGCGGGGGGGGGGGGGGGGGGGGGGGGGGGGGGGGGGGGGGGGGGGGGGGGGGGGGGGGAAGGTGAAGGAGGGAGGGAGGGAGAATCTACTAGAAAACTTGTTTGTCTCCCTGGGTGCCTTTGGGGGCTCCAGCTGCAAGCTTGCTACTCGCTTTGTCTCTTGGGTGCGTTAAAGTCCTTACTAACCAGTATCTTGGGATCAGCTTAAGAAACTGGTTACTGAGGTCTTAGTGCTGGGCGGAGGCCCCCAAACACACCAGACCTCCCAAGGCACAAGCTCCTCCAAGCTCAGAACACCAGGTTGCAGGTTGTTTACCTGAGAAGTGGGGCTGGCTTTGTCTTAGCCAATCAGGCTGCATTTGTCTGTGACTGGGGTGCTCTCATTGGCTAAGAAATACCGTAATCCCTCTCCTGGGAGGTGATTAAATGGTCTTTGGACTGGTTCACTGCTGGCTTAGTCCCCCCTGGGCCTCTCGATCAGAAGTCAGGTCTGGTAAATGGGATCGTTTACAAGTGTTTGCCGTTGCGACTCCAAGGCCTTGTGTGGTGGCAGAGTGCTGTGTGGGGCAGACTGCACTGACCTAAGAACTTTATTTGAGAGCCTGCAGAATCTGTTCTCCCACTGTGCTGGTGCTTCCCAGTCCTCCCAAGGTGGTAGCAAGGAGTCAACTCATTCTGAGAGCCAGGTCATATTACTTACACCTAGAGGATGAATGTTTCCTTGTTATGCCAACAAAACCCAGAGCCTGTCTGCTGGGACTGATAATGGCTTGTTTGAGTGCATGCAAATTTGCAGCTTTCTCAGCTTTTCAAACAAAGGGCAGGACTGCTGGAGTCTGGAGCTCAGGGAGCAGCCCTGGTAATAAAAAACTCCAAGCCCTAAGTGCTCAAATAATTGATGTTAATTTGTAGGCAACTCTACCATGAATACACATTTTAGAAAGATCTTTAGGTCGCCTTAAAAAAAAAAGTTTTGTCTGTCTAGAGAATGTCAACAAGGGCTGACTGTTATGAAGATCTTGTCTTAGTGTAGCAGCCCCATCTGCAATGTGGAGGCCATGGCTCCAGGAGGCTGGACTAGTCCATACAGTGCTCTAATAAAAAAAAATGCAGCCCTTCCTTAAGATACTTTACCACCACCTGCTGGGAAATTGCCATCAAAAGCACAAATGTACATAGAATGTACATGTACATATATGATTTCTTCAATGTGAATGGTAGCCCTCTGGGTGTGTTGCCACTGTGCACTGTATGACCTGCAGAACTATACTTGTTGCCCACGGACTTGGCCTTGGCCTTGCTTCCACTGGGAGGCATAGTCCCTGCAACCATCCTCCGCCTTAGGATCACCTCTCCCAGAGTGTGAAGGACATCTCCTGCTATTTGCTGCTGCCATCTGAGTGTGAGGACACTTCATGCCTCTGCTCTTCATAGTCATCTCATTATACCTCCTCCAAGCTGGTCTTCAAGATGCCTAGTCTTTCCTGAGAAGACCTAGTGCGCCAGTTATTACTCAGCCCCGGTGGTGAATCCTCTGTCAGCAACATCAACCTCAGGCAGGTGTATGGAGCAGAAGTGTCTTTTCATCCATGTTAGAAATAGACTCATAATAACTCAGAATGGGATGAGATTCCAGAGGCTACCCAGTCCAGCCCCTTGCTCTCTGCATGCACGCTCCCCACAAGCTCTATCCTGATAGATAGGCAATACTGTAACCTTGATTTAAGAGGTAAATCTTTGAGACACCCTTGCTGAGATCTTTCCAGCTCTCTTGCAGAGCTCAGTCTTGGCTCCCTGATAAATTTCTCCTTTCTTTTTACCCCACTAAAGCCCTACCTCAGTGCCCTTGAATACTGGGGGACACAAGACCCTTTGAGTCTGGTTTCTCCAGATCTTATTCAGGAGTTCCCATCTGATTGTACTCCTAGTCCCTAGTAGTCCCAGGTTGCCTTTTTTTCCACTGGCTCCGAATTTGACATTTATTTGGCGAACACAGTCCTTATTCCTATTGTTCTTTTGCTGTTCATGGCCTCACATTTCCTCCCTTTCTCCCTCCTCTGAAACAGCACACTGTTCACCGGTAATCCTCTTCCCTCCAGGAAGCCACCTGTCCCACACAAGCTAACATTTGTAAATACTCATGTGTACTTTGAGTAACCATAACATGTCTCTTCAACAGCACAAAGAGGCACACAAAATACTCATGTTGTTGAGGACAATGTAATTCACTCTTCATATCCTCATGAAATATTGTCCAAACCTTTTTTTATTTGCAAAGTGGGTACCCAGTTCTTTGTACTACTTCTGCTCACAGTCGTATTGGGACGGAGCTCACAGGCCTGGAGGGAGGTAATTTAAGCATGGGACTTGGCAGAGGTGCTAAGTGCCCTGGCAGAGCTGGGGGCTCACGGGCCAGCTCTACTCCTGGAACCCTTCTTCCACTGCCTGACTCTTCCATTCACCAAGTTGAGTGGCCTGAAGTAGATTTTTTCTTGGAGATTGAAAAGACTTCTGCTCCATTCATGCGTCTGGTAGGATTGTGGTGATTCATGGAGAGACTGATGGTGTCAGAGTCTGGTCCAGGGAAGGTCAATAAATCCCAAGGAAAGACCATGTAACTAGAGACCCCTGGAGGAGTCAGTTTTCAGATGAGAGCACTGTGGCTGGTCTTACAGACAGGGTGCCCACCCACTGTGTCCCACTGATGTTTAGCTCAGGGTTTGGGTTTGAGCACAAGCACGCACACACACATGAGCACAGACATACCACCCCCACTGCACCCCTGTTGCTGAGTGAGAACTGCTCTCTCAAGTCTCTCTCCAGTCATATGTAGGCTGGGGAGTGAGGAGTGAGGACTCACATCTCATGCTTTGCTGAGGTCCACGAATCTCAGGTGCTGTCCTGGGATTCACTTGATCATCCTCTGTGTCTTTGTGTACTTAACGTCCCTGCCCTGCATCTCAGCCTTCACTCTCCAAAGGAAGCAGAGCTCTGTCCACCACTGTGTAAGCACCCTTTTCCTTTAGAGAAAATTCACTCCCCTGAATGCAAAGCAGGAGACGGGACAGTGAACCTATGGGCTTGTGGTGGGGTAGGGGTGACCGTGGTCACTGTGCCTTTGGGGGTCTAGCTTTATAACAGGGCTCAGGGGATTCCACAAGAGTTCAAAGATTTGCCTCAAGCTAAGCAGTACTTGGCCTTTTAGGGCACTTATTTAACAAACCATTGAGGAGGATCAGATAAGATCTGAGTACTCCAGCTTTCAGTTCAGATGCCTCCCTAACATAAAACTCTCAAAATCCTTTCACAAAATATTTCCTAAGCATCTTTCTTTCCCTTCTCCTTCCTCCTGGTAAGGTCAAGAATGAGCAAGAATCTGACTGTGCCCACTAGTACATATTTATTGAAATGTATTATATGGGCTAGGTGATACTAAAACTGTGCAAGGTAGACTCGCAGTCTTGTTCAAGGGACAAGACACACATGAGGAACTAACTGAACAACCAGGAAAGAGAACCATGCATGTACTATCTGGGGTGGTGAATGGTGAGTTGCCCTAAGAATGGTGAGTGTGACGGCAGCTCAGAGGAATCAGCTCGTGATGAGAGCTGATTATCTTTCCTCACTGGGAATGTGAGCGGTAGAGGGTCCCATCCCCAGAGCTCGGGCAGACCCCAGACTGGGAATCTGGGGCTGGTACTTGGCCCTTGTCCCCCCAGCCAGCTGAGCCCTGAGAATTGCTCAGAGGCCTTCCAGGAGACCAGAGCAGTGGGTGAGGAGAGCCTTTTGGTAGGTTGGGGACTTCTTGGACATATCCAGTTACCCTACTTCTCTTGAAGGCTATCTCTAACTGTTGTAGAGAGAGGAATGTCTAACTCTGCAAAAACTGTCCATTTGGTGGATATCTGTCAACCAGTTTCACAGGGTCTTTGCGAGCCAGATCTTGAAATGTGGGAGAGAATCTCAGGCCAGCCAGAGTTATAATAGACTCAGGAACCCTCCCCCATCCATCCTTGCAGGCTGACCAATGAGAAATGATGCCCTGCCCCAGGGGTGAATTCTTGAACCCACTACTTTGGACGAGTTCAGGCTCTAGGCGCCTCCACACCTCCTCCAGGGGCAGCTGTAGGGCACCCACACCAGGCCTGGAAAGATCAGGGCCTGGCTGAACAATCTTGAACTTTATATATTAGCCTCTTTCTTTGTTCACTTTGGTCCTAGGAATGCCCCCCTCCCCTCTCCTTTGTCAGCTGTTTGGGAACAAACACAATAGCTAAGCTTCACATCTCTTTTTCTCCTTATACTCCCCCGCCCCCATCTGCCACTGGGGAGATGTGCTTCTTTTCTTTCCCTCTCCCTTCAATGGGCATGGCATCTCCAGGGAAGAGGCCTGGCCTTCTTTAATGAACTGAAATGTGATTAAGATGGGCCACAAGTGGGTCTGCACACCAACCCAGGCAGGGTGAGGTCATGGATTGATGGAGTTGGGGCCGGAGCTCTTGCCAGCTTCTAGCACCACAGACAAGAGATGAGGGAAGACAGAGGAGCTGATGCCTGGCATTGGAGCCAGGCAGATGCTGGAAGTGTGCACTTTAGCTGGCCGTCCTTTTGTCTCCCTGCCAGGGTGGTTTAGCAGAGAGCTGAGGAGAAGCCATTTTCGAACTGTTGGGCTAATATTGACAGCGGGCCAATGAGAATAGTTACAAGCACTTGATTACCTTCCTGTGTAACCTTATTTAAATTTATTTTGTAGCAACCATCTAAAGTAGGTATTGCTATTCCTGTTAGGAGTAGGTTCTGCTGTGAGTGACAGGATACCTAAGTAACAATGGTTCATACATTGTAGAAGTTTATTTCTGTCTCAATGTAAAGAGGCTCGGGACGGCATCCATGGTGCTGAGGTCCAGGGTCCTTGTGTATTGTTTCTCCGTTGTCATCAGTATGAAGCTTCTGTTTCACGGTCCCCATGGCAGCTCAAGCCTCAGGCATCATAACCATATTCCAACAGTAGAAAGAGAAGGGACTAAGAAAGAAGCACCTTCTCCTTTTAAAAAATTATTATTTTTTAATCCTTTAGAAAGAGGGGAAGGGAGGGAGAAAAACATCAATGTGAGAGAGAAACATCAATCTGTTACCTCTTGCATGCCCCAACCAGGGATTGAACCCCCAACCCAGGCATGTGCCCTGACCAGGAATTGAACTGGCAACCTCTTGCTTTGTAGGGTGATGCTCAACCAACCGAGCCACACTGGTCACGGTCCCCTCATTCTCTTTTTTCATTTTGAAATTTTTATTAGGTAAATGTATGGCATTTGGTTGCATATAATTAATTAATCAACAACATTCTTACAATTTCTGCTTTGCTCCTATTCAGTCTTAATTTTAAAGGTTTTCTTAATTCTAAAGGTAATTGGAAAATGAATCAGAACCAAGAAAACAGGTTTAATTATTTAAAAATACATTTTGGAAAAATTTAAATGCATCTCCTATTCGTTACCAATGAAGACATGTGGAGACCAATAACCAAAAGGGTTCATTTGCTTTGTGGCGCCAGACTTCTTAAAAAAACTATAGCAATTTAAAGATGCTCCTCTGTGCAGAAATGTATTTGCAGATCTGTCTGGGAGACTTACAATTAGCAAAGAAAACGCTTCTACTACCCAGTGACGATTTTGCTGTTCTGTAGCTGTATTGCCTTACTCTGCAGTCATTTTTAGATGGCTGCTTTTCTGGAGAGCCGATCTTGTGCAGGGGGAGGCTGGCGGGAGCACCCTCTCCTACTTAGGACACTTCCTGGACCCTTTACTTATATTCTGTTGGTCAAAGCTTCATCATATGGCCATTCCCGGCTGCAAAGGAGGTTGAGAAATGGAATCTTTATTCCCACTGGTTGTATGTGCAGGGGAAAATTGAAAATGAAGGTATAGATTTTGGACAACTTTCAGATCTTTTCCACCTTCTCCCTCTCTAACCAGTGAGGAAACAGAGGCACAGAGAGGCAAGATAATTTTCCTAAAGTCATGCACTTTGGAGGAGAGGGGGTTGGGACTCCAGTGCATCCAGGCTTCTCAGACCTGAGCTGTTCTATCCATCGCACTCCACAGTCTTCTAATCTGATTGTTGGGAAACGAGGTGGGGGGTAGGTGCATCAAGGGCGTGAGAGTCCATGTGAATTGTGGTTTGGTGGCTGGTGCCTGGCCCATGGATGGAATCAAGGTCTCAGTCCTGCTCAGTTATCCCTCCCCTCATTCAGCAGTTTGCAAATGGTTTAATCTCAAGACTCCTCTACACTCTTAAAAATGATTGAGGATGCCAAAGAGATTTTCTTTATGTGGGTTATATCTACTGATATTTACAACCTTAGACATTAAAACTGAGACATTTAAATCATCTTAATTTATTTAAAAATAATCAATTCATTATATTTTACATGAATAACATCTTTTAAGTAAAAATAACTGTGAATTCTAAACAATAAAAATGGTTAGGGAGAAGAGCGGCCCTGTTCCTCAGTTCCACAGGTCTCCTCACTGCCTGGCTGGTGGGAAGTCAGCTGGGCTCTCCTACCTGCTCCTGGGCTCAGCTGGTTGTGAGACTGCATGCCACACAGCCTCTGGAAGATTCCACTGTGCACTTGCAAAAGAATGGGATCAAAAAGGGCCAACAATGTCTTATTATTATTATCAAAATGGCTATGACCTCATGGACCCCTGAAAGGATCTTGGGAGTCTGTAGGGGGGCCCTGGACCACACTGTTTGAACCGCTGACCTAGTAAGTTCTTCACTCTCTCCATGCCTCCGTATCCAAACCTGAAAGACTGTACTTATCTCACCTTTCTCTGAGGAGGTTTGTGTTCTTTGCTGGTGTCTTCAGGCCTCCGAAGGCTCCATTTGTGGGAGTGAGGGATACGGTGGTCTCTGAAACAACCTGGTCTGTTCAGGAAACCATCAGTAGCACAGGAGGTGGGGAGGGGGGAGGGATGAACTAGGGAGGTTGGCCGGTCAGATCCTGGGAGGCCTGGCCTCGCTGCCTTTCTAAGGAGCCAGAACTTGGCCCTCTAGGCTGGGCTGGGACACAGTCGGATTTGCCTATTTCGTATTGACCTGGACATGCTGTTGGAGACGTAGAGGCCTCACAGCCAAAGCTCGTTGAGTGAAGGTTTGGTCACCTTCTGCCTGCTGATATCTCCACCCCGGATCTGACACGGCGCCAGCTCCAACTTGGACTCGTGTCTGTGGAGATGTCTTGTCTTGGGACCTGGCTGGGCTGGCAGGGCTACCTGCGGTGGACAGAGAAGCCTGAGGGGCAGGGAGAGCAGCTGGAGGTGCCACTGCTGCAGCTCTGGTGGTGGGCAGTCCTGCCCGGCCCTCAGAATGCGGTCACTCTAGTAGGCCAAGTGCAGGCCAGGGCTGAAGAGGAAGACTGGAGGGCGAGATGGGGGACAGACCTCTCCTTTTGTCTTTGCTGAGAAAGCAAGCCTCGCCAGATTCCAGGTGCCAACGGTGGAGGCCAAAGGGATTGTTCTAAGAAGGGAGGTGGCTGTTTCTGCAAAAATCCACTCCCATCCTGCAGACAAATAACCAGAAAACACCCTTCTTCTCAGGCTTTCTGTAAACCAGTTAATACCTCAAGGGACCTCCCCAGAAATGTGCTAGAGTCCTATTCCCACTTTTCCTTTGAACAGGAAAAACATGGATGGGGGCCAGCTGGAGATGGGCCATGCTGGACGCTTTCTCACTGTTGCTCTGACAGCGGAGGGGACACTGGACACCTGGGTCTCTTCTCTCCACTGGCTTGACTATCCTGCTGGTGAGAACCCTGGGTGCCCAGCTGTCCCTGTGCCTGCAGGGTCAGTCCTGTGGTGCAGAGGCGGCTCCACGCCACTGTCCTGCAGACCAGGTGATAGCAGCCATCACTAGAAAAAGACCCATGGAGTTGCCTGTTGTTATTTTTTTTTCTGGTTTTCACTTGTGGGTGGGGAAAGAGGTAGGCAAGAACTGAGCACCTGGCCCTCTCAGGGTGGCCCTCAGCTGCCCTTTAAGAGTGCAGTAACCCCACTTTTTGACTGTCATTTCTGATGGGGCAGATGGTATGGCTGAGGCCTCCTCCCCTGAACCTCAGGAGATTCTTAGACCTGCTTGTCACAGAAAGGTGGGTCCTCCCTCACCCTTCCCCTGGAAAGAAACTTACTTTGTTCTGGAGAGGTGTGACCACCCCCAACCCCCATCACAGAATAAAAAAATCAGCTCCCCTCTTCACCATGGATCCCCCAACATAGTATTGCATTGATAATGTTGCCATGGTAACCATTCATCCTGCTGAGACCAGAGGGATGGAGGTGGGAAAAGGGGACAAAGATGTCCTTCTGACCTGCTAGTGACCTGCTCACCTTTCTGGAGGATAAACCTAATGGCAGGAGGGACAGTGGAAGGGATCTCTCTGGTGGTTGAGATATTGATGATAATGATGACACCATGTATCGGTCTAAACCTTTACGTGCATTATTCCATTCACTCTTCACTCAGTCTCTTTGGGTAGACACTGTTATTATCATCATATTATCATCATCCCCGTCTTCCAGAGGAGATGGGATTAAGTAAACAGCCCACGGTCACAGTACTAGCTTGGGGAAGAAGTGGAACTTGGATTGGGGCTGTGAAGTTAAAACACGTCCAGGGCAGGACTGTTCCTGACATTGTCTTCAGAAACCTCAGTTTCCCCTGTGTGAGATACTTGGGTGGCAAATGGAAGGATGCATGTGTCACCTGAGGCCTCAGTGGTCATGGGGCCCATGAAAGCGGTCCTCATTTGTTGATAGCTTGCTTGGTGCCAGGTCCTGTATGTCTTCACACCGCCTATGAGGCAGTCCTGTTATATCCCCATTGTACTCAGGGCACCCTTCTTTAATGAGGTGAGGTTGTGTCTCAGTTCCCACCAGCAGTCAGTGGCACAGCTGGGCTGAAGCCTATGCCTTTTCTCAGCCCCACAGTGAGTGTGGGGTCCTCGACCTGAGGGGAGTGAGTCAGGAGGGCAGCTCATGGAGGGGGTGCTGCTGTCAGTGGTTGTCCCCCACCATTCAGAGCTGCTAATTGTCCTTACCCACGAGTCTGCAGCAGCTGCAGCTTTCTAAGGTGCAGAGGGAACCAGACACGCCCAAGTGCTTGGGCCCTCAGGACCCTGGGCTGCACCCCCACCCCATCCGTACCCCTCCCACTTCCTGGGCCTGCTGCAGTCAGGGTACATCTGCGACACTCTGCTCTGCCTGCCTGGTTCTGATGGCAGACTCAGTGCAGTCTGGGAAGGGGGCAGGGCCCCAGCTCAGTGGCACCGTGAGCAGGACACAGCTTTCCCTAGAGACACAGCAGGTCCCTGTCCCTGGGGCTGCCAGGGTGGTTCTTGTGGATGGTGAGCAGCAGCACTGGGTCAGATTTCTATTCCTTTAGGCTCTCCACGGTGCCATAAAGGATGAGGCCCTGGGCCTGGCTCCTGGCTCCTGGCACACCCAGTGGGGCTCATTTCTAGTGGCAATACTGTGTAGTGTCAAATCAAAGATATTGATTCTAAGATACATGTTATTCCCCCTATATCACTAAGAAAGAAAAAGCTACCACTTCAAGTGCAATATCAATTGTAAGCTGCACTCCAATTTCAGAGAGGCTGAACTATGAAAAAGATGTGCATTTAGAATCATTAAAACACAGAACACAGAGATATTTGCAAATACAACACAAGAGTGTTTGTTTATACTGATGTGCTACGGGAGAAATCAATGACCACAGTTCCAAGCCTGCAATACGCTAAGATGCAAAAAGAGCCCATGGCTGGTAGAGTGTCTCTAGCGCAGTTCAGAGAATCTTAGACTGTTCTCGATGATGGGGACGGGTCCTGCTGAGCCCAGGAATCTCCTGGGGAATGTTGAGAAGAGTTTTGCTGAACTCCGTCTCCGTCACAGTGAATTTTAATCCCTGGAGGTAAGGCCAAGAATGTCTACTTTATAAAACTCCTTGTCCCACCTCCTCGTTTATGGTGGAGAAGACCAATGTCAGGGAGCAGAGGTGACCTGGTCTGTGCAAAACAGAAGCTGATCAGCATTCCTGGACCCTGAAGCCACAGGTCATCCTGCAGAATTCCACATGAACTCCAAGTTCAGCGATCTTTTCACTATTTTTCTCCCTCTCTGCTCTTTCCCTTGAGGGGACACTGATTGCCACCGCAATGCAAGGGCCTTGGGCCCTGCTTTTCCAGGGCTCAGTTTAGGAATTAACCTCAGTCTCAGTGAACTTCCCGTAACATGGGTCCAATCTCTTTCCTTTGACTGATGGACTGTTTGATTTGATAACTGTTGATAACCCCCAGCTAGGTGCCAGGCATCAACCCCGTGTGAGGGAACTTCCAGGGTTTTCAGGGTAGGGCTAGGTCTCCACTGAGCCACACTTAGGAGGACACTGAGTGAATGCAGTGAGGAGCCAGGGCCCCCTGCTGCTGCCCTCACTGGGGTGGTGTCTTGTTTCTGCAGGGCCCCTGGGAGCAGTGCCAGCTTCTGAAGCGTGCCTCGGTGTTCGCCCGCTGCCACCCTCTGGTGGACCCTGAGCCTTTTGTGGCCCTGTGTGAAATGACCCTGTGCACGTGCACCCAGGGGCTGAAATGCCCTTGCACGGCCCTCCTGGAGTATGCCCGGGCCTGTGCCCAACAAGGGATAATATTGTATGGCTGGACCGAGCAGAGCGTATGCCGTAAGTCACTGCCCACCCTCCGTGGCTGGGGAGGCGCTTGGGGCCTGGGGAAGAGTGGTGTCTGTCTTGGAGTGTCCCTCAAGAAGCTCTCAGTCTGTGTCTTAATTGGGCCCCTTTACCATAGCCCAGCCAGACAGTGCCTGCTATCTGGACCCAGTTCCTGCACGCCCCCTGCCCTTTGTCACCTGGCTATAGAGTACTGTCCCACAGAGGGAGTCCCCTCCCTTTGAGGCTGTGACAAGGCTTGAGAGGCCTTCGCAAGGTCTCCATGCCATTTCTCCTGCCTCTGTTCTCACATCATGCCTCACTTGGTTCCCCACGACTCCCTCAGAAAACCCATCCCCTGGACACAAAAATGTTCTCTGCCTGCAACCAGAATCTCGGCAGCATGGCAACTTC
The DNA here is from genome assembly GCA_004027475.1 of Anoura caudifer. Taxonomy (NCBI): domain Eukaryota; kingdom Metazoa; phylum Chordata; class Mammalia; order Chiroptera; family Phyllostomidae; genus Anoura; species Anoura caudifer. The sequence goes on from PVKU01005197.1 coordinate 25,751, forward strand.
AGTTAATATCTTTGCTCACTGCCTGTCTGAATTGACGAAGAGCAGGGAGTTGGCGCGCTGTCCACGGGTGATCCTGGAGATGCTGGAAGCTTTTATTAAGTTCTTCCCTTTCATTAAATCAGCCTTCTGCCGTCCAGGCCCAGTGCTCACCGCTCCTTCCACCTCACCTCATGGCGCCTGTGGTTTTGACCTAATCTCATTGGGTCCCTGGTCATCGACAGTGTCACCATCCCCAGAGTATCATGATTAGGGAGGAGCTTGTCCGGTCACCCTGCAAGAAGCCTCCTCTCTCCCCTGCCTTTCCACTGACCAAAGCTGTGCAGAGGAACAGCCAGTCCACGACAATTACGCAGCACTGATAGAGGTGGGGGAGCTGGTCAAATACTCGTACCACACACACAGTTTTCAGTTTGCGTTTTTTCAGCTTATTAGTTAGAGCTTTTCATGTTTGCTATGGAATATGAAGAAGGCAGCTGTTAGCCACCGGGCTCACCTCTGTAAGGTGGAGGGGCTATTTTTGTTTGTTTGTTTATTTGTTTTAGGTCTTTAGAGGTAGGGTGGGGGAGATACCTGATGTTTCTTGGGTAAGAGGAGGTTTGGGGCAATTGTTTGGTGTCATGAAACCTGAAAAGAGTTCTGATCCTTTGGTTAGCCTGTGTGTCAGTCAGCCATGGGGTTGGAGAGAGAGGAGGAGAGCCAGCCCTTGCCCACGAGTTGCTGGGTCCATCGGGGAGGACGGATGCTTAGGTGCCAGGCTCTGAAGGCAGTCCTCTAGCACAGGGGAATAAAAACAGGGAAGGTGGGTATGAATGCTCTACACTGCATGGGGCATTTGAATGGGGCCAGCTTCATGAGAGAAAGGGGCCATTCGAGGAGATTGTGATGAGGACACCATTTACTCTTTGCTTAGCCCCCAGAGGCCACTTATTTTCAGCCCAGAGGGGTTTGGTATCATCCTGAGAGGGTTTTAGCTGGAAGGGACAGAGCAGAGGGGTGCAAAAAAAGTGCCAAGCTGTCCGTGGAGAACAGATGACCAAGAGGAAGGGGTGGTGGTCCCAGGTGACCCTGCTGGGTCTTAGCCAGGTTCTACAAGATGAAAGATGTTTCTTCAGGGAAGGGGTGGTTGGGTGGAAGGGCCCTTGGCCCTTGGGATGCCATTAGGATAGATAGAGATGGCCCCGGGCCCTGAAGACAGAGGGAAGCAGACCAAGGGGGCATAAGTACTGTGTCGCCTGTGAGGTGCTGCCTGGGAGGAACTGCTCTGGGGAGACTCTGAGCTTTCTCTTTCAGGACCGGCATGCCCTGCTGGCATGGAGTACAAGGAGTGCGTGTCCCCTTGCACCAGAACCTGCCAGAGCCTGCACATCAATGAAGTGTGTCAGGAGCAATGTGTGGATGGCTGCAGCTGCCCTGGTAATAAACTTTCCACTTTATTTACTCATCTGAGACCTTGCCAGTGCGCTTGGCTGAGGGCAGCCAGATGAAGGCCACTTGTGTTTGTTCCCCATCGCTGAAATCAGAGGCCTTTTATTTATTTTCTAAAAGTCTTCATGCAGAGAGGTCAGGAACGAGCTGGTATTTATTTTTAATTTATGTTTTCCCGTTGTACTGTATCCATGAAAGCACCTGTGTCTAGGACACAGAAGGGTGGTCTAGATGCCAACAGCGACTTTGTTTGAGGAGCATGTGGCCCAGTCTGATGGCAGTTTTGTAGGAAGTCGTTCTCAGGGGAGACTTGATGAGCTTTGGTGAAAATCCTGTTAAATTAGTAAGAGTGAGTCCTGTGTGTTTGACTCATGACTTTCCTACCGGAAGACCTTGAACAAAACTCTTGTCTTGTTTTCATCTGTAAAATGGTGATGAAGTCTCTTCCCCCCATCTCATTGTGTCAGTGGGGAAGGTAAACATCCCACAAGTTTTTTGAGCTTCCTGGAAGAAATCCTCAGCCTAGACTCATGACTTCCTTACTGAGAGAACTTGAACAAAACTCTTTCCTTGTTTCTTCATCAGGAGAGTGGAGATTAACAATCCCCCTCCTTCATGTTGCACTAATGTGAGAGATTACACTATAGAATGAGTTCTTGAGCTTCCTGGAAGAAGCTGTAGGCTGATGATGATCCCCTCCATGTGGATTTGATAGTTATGGGATGAGTAATGATGATGACAAGGTTGAGTCTATGCCTTGATACCCTTGAACCCAGAGGGACAGCTCCTTGATGAAGGCCGCTGCGTGGAAAGTGCTGAGTGTTCCTGTGTGCATTCTGGGAAGCAGTATCCTCCAGGAGCCTCCCTCTCTCGAGACTGCAACACCTGGTAACTGGTGGTCTGGGACAGCTGCCCAGGGGCTGTGGAGGGGAAGCTGGGGCAGTAGGGGCAGTGGCAGGTGGAATAGGACCTGGTCTGAGCTTGGGCAGTAGAGGTTGAGATGGGGGAAGGTTGGGGGAAGGGCAAGGAAGTCAGTGATGGAAAGCAAGGATGATATTACAGATATGCCTAGAGGGAGCAGGGGCAGGGAGGGAAGGACTTCACATGCAAACAACATCTCTAGCTTTCCCCCAAACTAAACTATGCTTTAATAAATGACCCTTTCTTCCTGGAGACGGACTGTATAACAGTCAGCAAGCCACAGACAGTTCTTCGTTCCTTGAGATCATTTATCTACTAGGTGGAAGGAGGCAGTGGCGCCCATGGAAGCTCATGCAGGCCTGCACTCCACGGTTCTCTGCAATTAACCAGGCCTAGCCTGGGTTTCTGTGTCTGCTTAGCTCAAATCATCTCCTCAAGAGGCTCCTCTGGATGTTTCCTCTGGTTAACTTCACCTACCCCTGCACAGGGGGAATGTAACGTCTCATTTTGTCTCCACGCCTATTCTCTTTGCTTTCTTTCCCTGCTTGGCAGGCTTCCAGGAGTCTCCTGGGGCTGCTGGACATGATTCTTGGTGTTACCCCTTTCTACAGCTTTTCCTTCTTCTCTTCCATTAGCTCTGTGTGTGTCTGGGTGTGCTCATGCGCCCTGGCGAGATTCAGGGGAGGAATTTGATTGCTTAGTCCCTGGGTAGGGACATTGGGTCCCCTAGCTTTTTTGGTTTGTCTATTTCTCTGTCAGAGTTTCTTCCCTTTGGCACTCTCTCCAAGGTTCCTCCGTGACTGAAGCCCTGTCCTGTACACCTTTAACCTCATAAAGACCCTCTAGCACCAGCTCCTTTCCTCTCCCAGATCCCTTCCTTTGGGGTGGGGGGGCGTTAGTATCTGTGGGGAGCGCACAAACTGTTCATGTACCTGTGTTTGCAGAACCACCCATGACCTGTGCTTTTCTCCCCAACAGCATTTGCCGAAATGGCCTGTGGATCTGCAGCAATGAAGAATGTCCAGGTAGGCAACCTTTTGTTCATCTTCTGCCTTCTCTGAATGGAGTGGTATGTCCTCCCTTACTAGCCACACATCAAGGCAGGGAAAAGGTGGCCTCTGTGTGGGCTGGATGCAACCCTTTGACCAGAGCTCTGGTTTCAGATGCCAGCTGTGCCAACCCACTCACGGGCCAGCCAAGCGAGAATGCACCTGGGCTAAGGTTTTACTGTCCTTTTCTCATGAGAAAAGGATTAAGGTTGAATGCACTATAAAAACCTGTAAGGTCATGGTTAATTAAGCAAAGATGACTCAAATTCTTTGGAAAATTAAGAGGAAGGAGGGCCTGGTAATTCTGGTAATTCTTTAAGCTTGAAGTGAGAATTTCTGGAATTTTCTGGAGTGCCTGATATGAAGACCATGCTTGGCATGGTGCAAAAGCTAGAAAAATCAGACCACCGAGGAGTCCTTCTACCCTCTCCTCCCATGGAAAATCTGTTTAGGAAAAGTTGTCTTATAATTCCTGCCTTTCACTTTCTCCTCTTTTTGGCCCCAAACTCTGTATTCTATTTACTGCAAAATTTGCCCATTCAAAGCTCCCCTCTCTCTCTCCCCCCAAGGGCTGGGGCTCTTCTCCTGACAGGTCTCCCCTTTGTGGTCATTCATGTGATGTTTGCTATGTGTTAGGCCATATGCTAAGCACTTTACAGGTATTGCTTCATCACAACAACCTATGAGGCAGATATAACTTATCCTCATTTTATAAAAGAGGAAGCAGACCCAGAGAGGTTAAGTAATTTGCCCAAGATTACACAGCTGCTGAGCAACAGAGGCAGGACTCAAATTCACAACTGCCTGATTTCTACTTTTGCCCTTCCCTCTACTTTCCCTCCTGGTCCATGATTCGTCCCTTCATAGGAGGATCTTTTCCATTCTTCATGAGCTCTAGAGAGGCCTCACACTTAAAGATCAGCTTAGCCTCAACTTGTGTGGTGGATACTGCTTTGTGGATCCCCATGTTTGTAGAGTGCAATAAAAAATTGCAAAGCATGCAGCCAGATGTCAGGCTTCCTTCCCTGTGGCCCCAAGAGGCCACATTGGCTTTGGTGGGGTAACAGGGGGTTGAGCTTGGATACTGGGATCATGTTTAGGGTCTGTGGCTTTAAGGTCACTTAAGATCTTACCCAGTGTTTGCTAATACTAGGAAACTTCTGGAACTAGCTGAAAAGTGGGCACAAGGGGTAAGTCAATGAATTTGGCTAGGGATAGCTAATTAGCCAGGTTGTCTTCTGTGCAGTTCTTAAAGGAAGTACAAGGGATGAACAATGCTCTTACAAGTGATGTCAATGCTCCAATTTCACATAGTTACACCCTGGGAAAGACCTAAGGAGCCTGTTGAAAGACAGATAAGGTTGCTGCAATTGATCTGTGAAAAAATGTTTAATATCTAAATAATGAGCATTTCTTGTATGAGATCTGTGAACCACAGTAGATAGAATTAGGAATTCATCTTAATTGTGTTTTGTCAGACTGACTACTAGATTAGGAATTCTTAATAACTACTTTCCATAGGGAGGGTCTTCCATCCATCCATCCATTCATCCATCCACCCATCCAAAAATTATTTGAACATCTTCTGTGTACATAATGGAATGCTTGGTCTGGGGTAGACAATAATACCCATTGGTCTTCAATTCAAAAATTAGAAAACAGCTTTGCTGAGGGTATAGGAGATTTTCTTGAAGCTTGGATGGGAGGATAACCAGCTCCAACTGTGCAGTCTACTGAGCAGTTTGATATGTTGCCCACCCCACTACTAAGCTATTGCTGTGTATGTTCAAAGCCTTGGCTCTGACCCTCTATTTCTAGTTCTGGAGTTTAGTTGGTTGTTGCCTCCCAGTCCATTCCAACCTATAGCACACAGGCATATTTATACACCTTTCCATGATTTAGCTGGTAGTGGGGCTATCTTATGCTCCCAGTGTGATGATTGCTGGTAGAGCTTCTATTGGGAAGGTTCTAGAAGGGGATATACTTGGTTCTGCTAGTGAAGCAAAGAGCAGACTGGGGCTTCTTTGCAGTCCCTGGAGGAGCTGATATCGTGAGCCTTAGAAATAGAGAGTTGGGTTTTGATTCTCTGGAATGAGATGATGGTGTACCAGTTGTCCATTGCTGTGTAACAAATTATCCCCACACTCAGCAAACAACACTCATTTATCATCTCAGTGTTTCTGCATGTTAGGAGTCTGCGTGTGGCTTAGCTGGGTGCTTCTGGCCCAAGGTCTCTCATGAAACTGCAGTCAAGTTATTGATTGGGCTGTGGTCTCATCTGAAGTCCCCCATCAGGGTGAGGGGATCACTCTGAAGCTGATTAGTGCAATGATTGACAGGCTTTGGTCCCTCCTTATGTGGACCCCTCCATGGGACTGCCTCATGACACAGCAGCTGGCTTTCCCTGGGATGAGTGATGTCAGAGAAAGTGAGGGAGAGTTGCCCAGACAAAGCCATGGTCTTTTAAAACCCTGACCTCCAAAGCGATATCTTTTACTTCTGCTGTATCATATTTTCTAGAAACAAGTCAACTTGTCTGTCTATGCACAAGGTGAGGGGGTCAGAGAAAGACATGAATATAGTACATGGGGACCATGGGGAGCATCTCAGAAACTGCCTAGCCCAGAGCATTGTGTGTGGGGAGTGGGAGGGAGAAAAAGTTGCCCAGCCGTGCATCTGTCTGTTTGGGGAGGGCTGGAGCTTCTGTGGCATACTCCTGAGATCTTCTTTGCTCATGCACACCTCTATCCTGATTAGGAACTAAGGTGGCCCCAGTTAAAAACTGTGGTTTCCCCAGAGCCTGCAGACTCCCTTTCTGTAGCCCCAAACTGCTCTTTCCGTCCTCTGCAAAACACACTGCTCGGAGAAGCTATGATAATTTAGTTCTCATAGAACCATTCATGCTTGCTTAGAGTAAATGAGGAAGGAGTCTGCCTGTTAAAAGAGACCACTCCTTAAACAAATGAAGCTTTAGTTGTAGAATCTCAAACTCCCAGTGGAAGAACGTGGAAGAGACTCTTCTGGAACTGGGAAGGCATAAGTGGAGGACTTTCCATTGGTGGGACAAATCCTGTTGAGTGTGGAAAGGCAGCATATTATGGGGGGGTGAGGACATGGGCTGAGGACCAGGCAGCCTGGCTGGAATTCCAGTTCTACCACTCTTTAGCTGGGTGACTTTTGACAAACTGCTTCATCATTTGCAGCCTCAGTTTTTTGATCTGTTAAATAGGGAGGATTAATAGCAGCATCATCCCACGGAAGCTGTTGTCACTTGACGCAGAGCAAGCACTCAATAAGTGTTTGCCATTTTCATCTTCACAACCACAGCTGTTTTATTAAGCAGGATCAGGGACACACCCACAGGAGCCTGGAATGGGGAAGGGTGGTGTGAGGTGGGGTGTGGCTGGGGCAGGTGGGGCAGGAGGGTGAGATACAACCAGAGCCTGCCTTGGGCTTGGTGGTGTGGGAAGCCTGTGGGCCTGCCCAGTATGGAGGAGGTGGGTAGGGCCTGGGTACACTTGTTACACATTTGGTTTGGGATCATTTCTAATGCATTCTAACACAGATAAACTTCCTTCTTGGCTAACAGAGATAGCGAGGATTCAACTAGGGCTGATGCCTGTCCAGTAAGAGCATGCATTTCTGGGTGCCATGGAAAGTCTGCTGTGGCCTGCCCCAGCCCATGCTGGGATTTCTGGACCCACACCTCCTTCAAGTTAGGCCAGCATGTCACCATTCACAGCCACAGCTTTCCTCCAGTCAGTCTCCATAGCCAGACCCAGCTGCCCATGTGGGCCCAGGATCAGAATGACACCAGGCCCAGGCCTCAAGAAATCAGGCTCATGAGAAGCTGCAGGACCAGCCCAGGAGGCTCTGCTGGGTGGTGTCAAGGGCGCTGTGCTCTGGAGTCAGACAGATGCCCATGCACAAATCCCTGTTTGACTCCTCTGGGGCCCTGGGCAAGCTTTTCTCTGCACTTTAGTTTCCGTATCTATAAACTCGAGCTAATAATGACCAGCCAGCTCAGGGGAGCTGTAAATGATATGATACCCACAAAACACTTAGAAGTGTACCTTGTACATTTGGCTGAGATTATGTGATTGTGATTTAGAGGGAGGCTTTGGTGAATATGTACATCAGGAGGAAGTCTGAGTTGCTTTGCTAACGGTCTGTGGGCTGGTGCTTCTGTAGCTGCCTGGATAAGGATGGGAGCCGCTGAGCCAAGTGGAGCAGCCCTGTGGAGGCTCCCTCACTGCAAACGAAAGGATTTGTTTAGAAGAGATAACGTGTTTCATCACAAGATTACTTTATTTTATTTTTAGTGAGGGTGCATCTTTATTCATGTAGTGGATCTGCTTTAAGTTCTGGCTGTTCTGCTTTTTATGTTACTGTAAGAATCACCTGCTTTTTGTTCATTAACTAAACTTTTTTAAAAAATGTATTTTATTTATTTGTTTTTAGAGAGAAGGGAAGGGAGAGAGAAAGAGGGGCAGAGAAACATTGATTTGAAAGAGAAACATCAATCAGTTGCCTCTCACATGCCCCCAAATGGGGACCTGACCCACAACACAGGCATGTGTCCTGCCCAGGAATTGAATGGGCGACCTTTTGGCCTTTGTGGGATGATGCCCAACCCACTGAGCCACGCTGCTCAAGGCCGTGCACCAAACTTACAGTGCCCACCTTCCCTGACTGGTGATGCGCCAGCTGTTGACTGGAGGCTGCCTTTAGCTGATTGGTGGGCTGACTGGGAATGTCTTGGGGTACCCTCCTCTTGTGGGGCGGAGGATGGGTGGCAATGCCATGTGGCCATTGTTCTGGCTGACGTTCCAGCTCCCAGGGTTACCTGCTTCCCAGCAGCTTACCCATCCAGGCCCCTGGGCTTCCCATTTTGCAGCTCCATCCCTCAATTGTACCAAGGAGATACACTAAAAAAAAAAAAAAAATAGATTTCTGATTCTTGAGAAACTTCAGAACATAAATCACTGGGGGTCAGAGCAGGAAATCAAATCATAGGATTGGATTCTAGCCCTGAATGTTTTGCTTTTGAATGTTTGCACATTTCCTTGTTGATGGCTCTTTTCCTGGACATGGTCAAAGATAATGGAGGTCCAATTTCTCACTCAGATAAGAGTGCTCTTGAGAAAACAGAGAAAGGTTGGAGGAAAAATTCCTGCCCATTTTACTGTGGCGGGGTCAAGACGTTTGACACGAAGGACTGTATCACAGTGTTTGTGGAATGATGGTGGCTTCTGAGAAATAGCCATTGCAAAAGGCTTTCCTGTGACACTGGTGGATTGGGATTCCAGCACGTTCACAACCTGCTGGGCTGAGCCCGGGCCCTTCCTCATTTCCTGTTCTGCCCTGACTTCCATGAACAGGGTCCCTCATTCCTGCCCTTCTTGGGGGATATTGCAGTGGGAAAGCATGCTCTGTTTATTTCTACTCACAGCACTTCTGACACCAAATGTTGATTTTTTTTCCTCCCCGCACCAACCAGTTCTCTGATTTTCTGGGCACCAATTGGGCATCCTACAATTTAGTTCTACTCGGACAGTAACTACCAGAGTTACCACAGACCTTGCAGGCAACGGGCTCAGTCCCGCAGACTGCTGCCCACTTCAGATACCAATCACAAGTACTGGTCCTCAGGGTACCTACTTGTGCCTGACTTGGCTGCAAATCGGCAGTTCCCACACTACCCTTGTCAGGTTTGATAATTTGTAAGAGAGGCTCACAGAACTCAGGCAAACACTTGACTTACTATTGCAAGTTTGTTACAAAGGGTATTATAAAGGATATGTAGGGTGAGGTCTGGAAGGATCCTGAGCAAAGAAGCTTCTGTCCCCGTGTAGTTGGGGTGTGCCATCTTTCCCTATGTAGATATGTTCACCAGCCCAGAAGCTCTCCAAACTCTGTTGTTTTGGGGGTTTTATGGATGTTTTATTATGTAGGCATGACCAATTAAATCAATATGAAGTCAGTCTCCAGCTCCTTTCCCCTCCCTGGAGGTTGGGAGGTTGGAGGTGGGACCGAAAGTTCTAGTCCTCTCTGATGCCTTGATCTTTCGGCCATCAGCCCTCATCCTGAAGCTGTGTAGGGACCCACTAAAAGTGGCTTCATTAGAACAACAGATGCTCTTGTAACCCAGCGATATTCCAAGTGTTTTAGAAGCTCCCCTCGGGGGGAGCACTCTGCTGGCTCCAGGTGCCTGACCCCAGCGAGCCAGAGCTCATGGGCATGGCTATGAGGAAGGACTGGGGGTTGTGGTGAGCTGAGAGCCAGGACCTGTGGGTTCTGGCCCTGGCTCTGCCATTGACTGAGAGTGGCTCTGTCACTTCCCTTAGTTGCCCCCTCGATAAAATCGGGCATTGACCTGAATGATCAAATGGTTTGAGGAGTGAGGTCTAACTTAGAGTCTTCCTGTAGAACTTGCAGACAGTCTGTGGCATTTTGGTGAGGGCCCGTCGTATAGGCTTCCGTCTTTGCCACTCTAGACTCCCGCTCCTCCTCATGCTCTTCCCCCTCTTCTGTGTCCCTGCAGGGGAGTGTCTCATCACAGGACAATCCCACTTCAAGAGCTTTGATGACAGGTACTTCACCTTCAGTGGGGTCTGCCAGTACCTGCTGGCTCGGGACTGCCAGGACCAGTCCTTCTCCATTGTCATAGAGACAGTGCAGGTGAGCACTGCCAGGTGCCTGGTCAGGAGGCAGACCTGGGAGGGCAGGATGGGGCGAGGCAGTCCATCTTTACTGAGCTGCTGTGTGCATGTGTGGACTTCATTTCTCTAGAGAATGGAGTCAACATGAGGACATATAAAGTACATAGGGCTTCCCCTGAGGGCCACAGTCCCGGATTCAGTAGGCCCAAGGAACAAGACAAGCCAGAGGCCTGGAGTTTCATATGAAAGACCAGACCCAAACAGGAAAGGACGCAGGAGCCATGGGAAGCTGGGCAGGGGAGTAGACAAGGCAGTGCCACCTTGTTGCACAATTCCAGGGGGTACCACTTGCAGAGGTTGAGCAGCGAGAATGGAGTGGTTCTGTGTGAGGAAGTCAGAGGCTACCTTTCTCTTCCCAGGGCTGGAGTCCTTCTCTGTCTATGGTCCTGGGCTGGGGCGCTGGGCTGGTAGGCGTGTAGTGATGTCACTCTGCATGCCCCTCTTGGCAGTGTGCGGATGACCCTGATGCTGTCTGCACCCGCTCAGTCACTGTCCGCCTGCCCAGCCTGCACAACAGCCTGGTGAAGCTGAAGCACGGGGGAGGAATTGCCATAGACGGCCAGGATGTCCAGCTACCCCTCCTGCAAGGTGGGTTTCTCCTCCTCATCTACAGCACCTGCCCCCTCAGCAGCACTCACTGCTGCCTCTCCTGTGGAAACATGGGAGATTGCTATCATTGGAGGGCAGGCTGGGTATCCTTGGCATGCATTCTGCAAGAAAGATGGGCTTCCTGGAGGAGGACGACAAGTGGAGGAAGATGGTTGGATGCTGGAAACGGGGAGGCTGCTCCAGGCCTGGGAGAACTATAGACAGGGAAACAGAGCCAAGAAGATTCTTGCTGAGCTTGAACCAAAGGGGAGAATCGAGGGTTGGGCTTCATGTTTTTGGCCCACTCAGAGGTGGAAAAGGGGCAGAGGCTGTTACTGAGAAGTTGGGAGTGAGGGGGGTTGTCAGGTGATGAGTAAGGCCCTAGGATGTCATGGGGCAAAGCCAGGTGGCCCTACGACCTGCGAAAGGGAAGTACTTACCTGTCCAGTGATTTGCAAGGTGCTACTGTGCCCTTTTGCCTAGTATAATCTCAACCTTCACCCTCTAAGTGGCTCTCAGACCCCTCCTCTCTTCTTCTTGACCATTGGCCATCCCATGGCCCGTTACCCTGGCATGGCGTACAGCCTATGACCTTGGGCCATTGGGCACGCAGCAGGCTTGTGTGTTACTTTAACACTGCGTGGGTCTGCCCATGAGGTGACAGTTTCCTCCAGCGCACACAGTATTGTCCAACTGTGAGGACTGAGTAACTTAGTGTAATGGCCAGGAATGAGGGAATGCTCAGGTGTTAGGGGTTCAGTGGGACACAGATCCTTTGGCTTAGAACACCTGTGCAAGCTATGGATGCACAGGCCTCTGCCGCTCTCTCGTGGCAGTAGGGGGAATGGCAGACTATGGCAAGAATACAGAAGCGCCTTCTTGGGGAATTCTATTTGTACTTCACCCATCCTGGTCACCCTTCCTGCTGAGACCCCCTTAAGGTTCATGGACATCTCCATCTACCCCATAACTGATTGTTTTCATTGCTACAGTTCTTTGTGAGACACCGCATTTCTCCCCATGATACATCTGCCTGACCCCACGCTGCCCTCTCTCCATTTTGGCCTGAATTCTGCCCCTGCTCACTTTTAGGTGACCTCCGCATCCAGCACACCATGATGTCCTCTGTGCGCCTCAGCTACGGGGAAGACCTGCAGATGGACTGGGATGGCCGCGGGAGGCTGCTGGTGAAGGTAGGTCCCCTCCCATCACTGCCTCCCAGCAGCCCAGCCTTACAAAGTACCCCTTGTGCTCCGGGCAGAGTGGCTTTGCATGTGGGAGAAGAATTCATTTCTCCGCAGACCCTATGCCTCCAGAGTGAGGAACAGGCCTTTCTTGTTTACAAAGGGCTGCGGTTGCTGTCTGGACCTCCTTGGGTGCTCTGGGGATTTTCACATCTGGGGCTCTGCTCCCCACAGGGCCTTCAGAGGCAGTGGGCTCCTGATGGGCTGGGAAGCACAGATTTGCTGCCTAGCTTTGTGGCGGCAGCAAGTCCTGGGAGCATGGGTGTCCTTGGGTGCCCCCTGTGGGCAGCAAGGGAAGGGCCAGATAGGCATGCACAGCGCCCTGAGGGACAAAGGCGTCCCACTGCCTGGGAGGGGCTGCGCTGGGAACCACCAGGTCCCTCACCTGGGCCCTGGGCCTCTGCCGTCCAGGGCCACTTCCCCTCTCTCTCTGAAGTCGTGGAGTCACATCTGGGTAGCAGTCTGCATATTCCACAGAACTTCCAGATACGTTTTTCTCTGGAAATTTCTCTAGCAAGTATTGTCCCTGCCATTTTACAAACAAAGCAAGCAGGGCTCCTGGGGGAGGGATGACATGTCCAGCACCGCACGCCCACCGCTGGTGGAGCTCAGCAGCTCGCGGGCATCTGCCGCCCACCAGACCAGCGCTTCGCACTTCCTGGTCCTGAGGTGCCTTGGTACTTCTAAAAATGATTGAGGACCTCAAGATCTTTTACGAAGGCCATATCTATTGATATTTACCAGATTAGAAATGAAATCAGAGACATTTAAAATATGTGTTTATGAATTCATTTAGAAATAATTAAAATAAACCCACTACACAATAATGTAAACAACATTTTTTTTTTTTTTTTGGAGGGGGATAACTATGTTTTCCAAATAAAAAATAAGTAGTGAGAAGGACACCATTGTTTTACAATTCTGAAAATTTCCTTAGCGGCTGTCTTAACAGAAGACAGCTGGTCTGTTCTCCGCTTCTGCATTCTCTCTTCTGCAATATTACCTGTCACGTTGCCTCTGGAAAACACCACTTCGCACTTGTAGGAGAATGAGAGGGAGAGAGCCAAATAACGTCTTTGTATTATGAAAGTATTTTGGCCTTGCAGGACCCCTCGAAAGGGCATCAGAGACCCCCCATGGGTCCGAAGACCACACTTGGAGAACTATTGCCCTAGGTCATTCGTAGCATCCCTGGGGAATCTCCTTCTGTGTCCCTGGGCCCCCAGTCCCACCGGGCTGGTGGTATAATCCTGTGATGGTGTCTGGGGTGTCCCTCATGAGGTCCTGGTTTCCTCCATCCCTATGACAACGTGTTTTTCCTCTTGTTTTAAAGTTCCTGAGAGAGTTCCAAATCAACCACCTTCCCCCCTCTTTTATAAAAAAAAGTAAATCTTGTGGCCATGGACCACAGAGCATGAAGAGATCTTGTCAAGGGCTCATTCACAGTTGTAAATAAAGAGCCTTCATTTCTGGGGCAAGAGAGTGATTTGCCCTGGGTCTCAGGGTTCTTTGGTTACAGAGTGAGGACTCGAACTCAGGTTTCTGACACCACCTCCTGCTCACAGCCTTGAAGGAGGTGCTGTTAGCCACTTCACTGTCCAGGAACCTCCCCACCCCACAGAGGGTGCTCTTGATCTGTGTGGTTTCTCCTGAGTCCTCAGGCCCATAACACCTTGTCTGCATGGCAGTTCTGTTAAGGTTCCTCTGTTCTTTGTCTCTCCTCTGTGGAGAGATGGGAAGCCTTCTTTTTGTAGGATGTCCTTCGGGGTGGGTTTCAGTCCAGTTAGCTAACAAAAAGAGGACTTCATTGGTTGAGATTCAGGACATAGGCAGATGACCCGTGGCTGTGGGAACATCCTCTGGGTTTTGGAGGAGGAAAGGGGGCCAGGAGGCAGCTGTTTCACCCTGCTGACCCTGGGGTGTGTGGGGGCCACCCAGTGGGGGATGCTAGCTGGAGGCAGGACACCAGGAGGAGCAGGCTGAGCACACTCAGCTGGAGAGGAGGCCGGCGTGGTGCTGCAGGGGCTCCCGGTTCTCCTTCCCTCCAGTTGAGGTATAGATGCCCTGTCCCCAAGGGCTGGGCAGTCCAGGCAGTAGGGTTCTGCTGGCTGTGACACAGCGCCCAGCTCAGCCTTGGACAGAGCGGTGTAGAGGGCAGGGGTGTCCCTGATCTGAACTTTATTTCAAATAGCAAGCATGTTCTCTAAGTCCCTGCTGTGCGGCTACTGCAGGGCTGGCGGCCAGTCCTGGCCTGGAGTCCACCCACTCTTCAACCCGGGTGAGCTGAGTCCTGAGACAGACCAAGGAGACAGAAGAAGATACCACCGTAAAGAGTGAGGGGTGAGAGTGAAGGCAGGCCTGGTGGGGTGAGCAAGAGGGCACTTTGAGGATAGGCAGTCACTCAGGTCTGAGAATGAGAAGGAAAGAGAGGATGCTGAGATATGGGTGAGGGGGAAGAGTGGTCACCTATTTTGCTGCTTTGCCCAGGGCTGGCCTTGGCTGTTGGTACTGCATTCCAGCCTGCACCGGGAGGAGAGCCTCATTCACTCATGAAGTTGTTCAGTCACTTGTTCCAGCTCATTTCTTCAACACAGAATTGTTGTGTGTCCACAGGAACTATGGGAGAGGCTGCGGTTACAACAGTGAAGCTAAACTGATCAGAATCCTTGCCTCATTTAGTTTAAATTCTAATGGGGGCAGACAGCCAATACACAGAACCAACAAGTAAATGATATGTATTAGAAGGTGATAAATCCTGGGGAGATAAATAAAGCAGAGAAGGGGACCAGAATGCCAGGGTCAGGGGGAGCTACATTTTAAACAGGCGGTCAGGGAAGGCCTGGGTGCTGAAGGCGGAAACACAATATTTGTAAAGCAAACAAGGAACTATTATCCCATCCTCTTTCTCATTCATGATATTTACTTGGGTACGTTTTTATGGGTCTTGAACCTATCACTGTATTGTTCATCCTGCATCTTGTTAAGTTAGAGCTGGAAGTGGAAGGGGTCATCCAAGGGGTGATCCCTCGGGCCCGTGCCAAGTGCAGGCGGGTCTCAGAACACAGGGCGCTCACCAGGCTGCATTAATTGTGTGCAGAGCTGGAGGCAGGAATCTTGGGCCCCAGCCCTGCACTATCTCTGAACCAGGACCCTCTCCATAGCCCCCAGCAGATGCCCCCGGCTGTGCTGTGTGAGAGGCAGGCTCGACTCCCCAAGCTGTTCCTGTGTGCGCAATTTGGGCTCAGAAGGAGTTTGACCCCAGGACCCCTCCAGGTCACCCACAGCAGGCTGCTCCAGAGTCCTCAGTGACCCCACCTCCTCCGATCACAACCCCTTGAGTCCTCTTGGCTCATGGCCTTTTCTCTTCAGTGACACTCACTCAGGGGCTGAGTTAAATACAAACAGGAAGGTGGCCTCCTTTGTCAGCAAAGGTGAGCTCTGAGAGGACTCGAACCATAACCAACCTAACCTGCTTAGCCCACATGTATGATAGATATGAATGCTCAATAAAAACACATCAACTTTGCACTTGATTCCAGTGGGTGCCAGGGCCCATTGGCTCAGGCATCTGCTCCTGCGGTCCAGGGTGGTGGCAGAGAACACACTGGAGGGGGCTCCACCTGGCTACCGGCACCAGCTCTGTGACCTCAGGCAAGTCTCTCTCCTTCTCAGGGGCTCTGTCGCCATTGGTAAATGACTGGATACCCTCCAAAATCCCTTCCAGAGCAACAGGTCTCTGCTGATTTAGGATTGGGAATGGAGCTGGTGATAAAGGATACTGCGCTTATCTTTCCTTCTTTCTTCTGCAGCCTAGGGCTTAGCTGCAGGTTACTAACTTTTTATTTATCTTTCACTGGGGAGCATTTTTTATTAAAACCATCTCACTCGCAAAAGAAAGCTGTGGCTGCTTTGGTGTCAGGGGCCCCAAGGTGGTCTGCTCTCCCCGCAGCTGTCCCCAGTCTACGCGGGCAGGACCTGCGGCCTGTGCGGCAACTTCAATGGCAACAAGGGCGACGACTTCCGCACGCCCTCAGGCCTGGTGGAGCCCCTGGTGGAGGACTTCGGGAACGCCTGGAAGCTGCGCGGGGACTGCGAGGACCTGCAGAAGCAGCGCAGTGACCCGTGTAGTCTCAACCCGCGCCTGGGTACGTGAGCCCAGGGGACTATGCAGAGCCCCGAGGTCCCCACTGTTGGGTTCGTTCCATGGGACAGGGTGCCTGGCACTGGAGGAGGGAGGCGCTCAGTTTTTGCTGTCAGCATTTGCTTATCTACCTCTGCATTGTTCTTTATTCTTCAAAGTCCCTTTATGGGGCACCATCCGCAGGTCACTCTAGGAAAGCAAAGAACAGGACATATCATGGTTTGCGTCACCAATCTTCTCAATCTGTCATAGCAGCACTCACCCAAGCTCTGAATTAAATTATTGACAGATAAATGCACTGGGGTGGCCATTTGCAGATTTGTCTGCGGCAGCACTTCAGCCCTGCATGAAAGTCCCCTGCTTACCCAACCCATCAGGGAACAATGTGTGCCCTGGAAATGCAGCTGATTATGTACTTAAGCGAAATGTAATTAGGAAAGGATATTGGCTTCACAAGATAAATCACCAAGAGTCCCAGAGCCAAGAGTTGTTTGTGCAGCACTCACTGCCCAGGGAGGAGCTGGGATAAGGATTTCAGAGTACAATCCTGTGGCAGGGCCCTCGCCAAGCCCTTTCTCCCCTTCCCCTCTTCCCCACAGCCAAGTTCGCGGAGGAGGCATGCTCTCTCCTGGTGTCCGCCAAGTTTGAGGCCTGTCACCACGCCGTGAGCCCCCTGCCCTACCTGCACAATTGCCACTACGACGTCTGCTCCTGCGCCGACGGCAAGGACTGCCTGTGTAATGCCGTGGCCAACTACGCCGCCGCCTGTTCCCGGAAAGGCGTGCACGTCGCGTGGCGGGAGCCCAGCTTCTGTGGTGGGTGCGCTCCCTGCCTGCCACCCCTTCCTGGAAACCCAGCGGATGCCCTCCGTCTCCGTGCCCTTGTTCTTTGCTTAGCACTGTCTGCGCATTCCTGTGTTCTGACAAGCATGAGGCATAGGAACAGTTCATTCGCAGCCACTTTCCCTTCCCATCTCCCAGCAAGACATGGTGGTGGGGACTGGCTCCCTCATAGGACAGTCCAGTCATTCTGACCTGTTTCAGGAGGGCAAGTTGGACTCCCTACCCAGGGGCCTAGAACACCGGTGTCCCTGCCAAGCAGATATTTCCTGTGCATGCTGCCACCTAGTGTCCACCACCTGTATGGACAGACTGGAGTGAGTGCGTCTCTGCATCCCTGGAGGGTCTATGAAGACAACGGGATAGGCACCTACCAATCCTTTCCTCTAAACTTCATGCAAAACCTTCGGTGGACCCCCAGCCCAAATCTCAGGCATTGTATAAAGTTATATGAAGTGGAATGACATCATTGTCCCCAGCTGACTTTAGAGTCTCACTCTGCCCTGTTAAGTTCTTGGCACCAGAGTTGGAATCTATCTGCCTGACACTCTGGTCCCGAGTGGCTGGACTATACTCACCTTTTGCTGTTATTGTTGTTTCTCTGGGGACTTTTGCTGAGTGCCCAGTGTGATCAGGAAATGGTGGTGATATAGGCCTGAACCTTCCTTTTAGAGACACGGATGGCACTGCTTTCCTACTAGGTGCCTATCACACAGAGTAAAATAATAATTAGATTACTGCAGGGGCAACCAAGGAAGGCTTTCAGGAGGCAGTGTACTTGATCAGGCTTTTAAAAGACAGCCTTTTCCCCTGCCCTTTGGCAGGAAAGAGCTGTTTCCAATGGTGGAACAGTAGCAGTGATGTGTTGAAGTGAGGAGGGTATGCTGGAAGGAGAAGGTGTAATGGATATTCTGATTTTTAGGGCTCGGTGGATGTGTTTGGAAACAAAAATATTGGTGGTCTTGATGGAAGCAGAAACAAGAGCTGTGAGAAATGGCGAAAGGACTTGATATCATGCGTCTGAAGAGAGGTTTAGGTATAGGGTTTGCTGAGCCAGCTCACATTTTGAGTCTAAGCATGCTCACGTAAAAGAGGAGCAGAGACACACGTATGGATGGAAGAGAACAAGTGTGCAGACGCGTTCGGTGGTGCCCGCTCATCCCTCTAGCTCTGGGACGGCACAGGTCTAGCAGCTGGACGGACTAAGGCTGAGCCCTTGTCGGCTGCTTGCCGGTGACTTCCCAACTCTATGATCTTGAGCCCTTCCCTTCGCCTGTCCAGACTTCAGGTCCTCATGAGTTTGCTGTGTAGAAATGGGAGGAAGTAATGAGGGGGAAAGGGTGTGATGTTCATGAATCTGCTTTGCTCATCCAACAATGTTAGAAATGATGCATTAGCATCTGAAGGATCTCCCAGTTTGGGACATTCTCCAAGAATGCCGAGGACTTTCCGAAGTATTCTTTAATTGCCCAAGAGCAGCTGTTCTTGTCCCCCACTGATAGCAGCTTTAGCAGGGACCGAGGCTGGGTTAGAGTGTCCCTGACTCCTGAGGCTTTAAGGCCCGGCAGAAAGTGCAGGGCGGTGGGAAGAGAAATCTGTCTCTATGGGTTTATGTGGAGGTGAACTAGAGAAAAGTCCGGCCAGATGGCCTTGGGTTGTTCCTTGGAGCCCAAGGTGGGTGGCCAGGACTCCTGGGTTCACTCTGCTTCTTAAACCACTGACTCCATCCAGAAGAAGAAGTCACACCAAATGGAGACACTCATGGAGCAATGACTGATCACAAAACTGTGCTGTGGGATGCTGTGAGGAGATTCTGGAGAAGCACTCACATTTTTTCCTTATAAATTGGTTGTTTCCTTTGGGAAGGCAGGACTGTGGGCTCCTTGAAGGCAGGGACCAAGTTTTACCATCTCTGCCTCCCCAAACCCTGCACAGCCTTTGGCACACAGTGGAAGCAAGCCAAATGTCTCCTAAACAAAGATGGGCACTTTTCTAGGGAAGGAAAAATTCAATATGGCTCCAAGCCAGTTCTAGAGACAGTCTGTCAGAGGATAGAGGCAGCTCTTAGGTCCAGCTGCTCCTTAATGAGTGAAATGTGCCCTTATCATTGTGGGCTCAATGGATTGAAAGTGATTTCCGTCTTTATAGTCCAGTTCGCTCCCATCTTAACCCACCCTTGCCCTAAATGCCCATCCGATGATCCAACCTCTCTGCTGGTTCCAGGAGAAATCTAGAGAGCCCCCCTCCCCCCCCAGCTCCTTTCAAATGCCAAGCCCAGAGCAGCTGCAGGAGGGGAAGTCTGCAGGGAACCTCTGGAGAGGTCGCCCACCCTCATTTCTGAGGTTCAGGGCAGGGCTTTCTTTGACAGCTTCTGTGAGTGCTCTGCCAGTGGGTTTCCTGTGGAAAGGACTCTGACAGAGAGGAACGGATTCTGATGGTCCCAGGAGGAGTGTCCCGAGTGGGGGTCTCATTTCTTGGACAACGGCTGATCAGGAACAGGAAAGCATTTTGCTCCCCACACCTCCCAGTAAAGAATCTCATCATTGGGGTGCTCATGAGAGTGCTATGAGCCCAGAAAGTGGGGTGTGTGTTGGCCAGAGTCCAGGAGGGCCAGGTCTTCTCAGGCCCAGACCTGTCTCAGGAGCATCCCTCCCAACGGAGCCCGCTGAGGAGCAGGGGCTGAGTTTCCCTAGTAATCGTACTGTAATAACAGCAGGGAACGTTCACCAGGTGCCGGGCATTGCTCTAAACATGGCAGCTCACTGAGCGACAGCTCGGCAGCTCACTTGGGAACTTGGGTTTCAGAGCCTCCTCTCTTAGCTGCTTTGCCACTTGGCCACAGTTCCTTCTGGCTTTTGTCTGTTGTGCTATTTCTATGTGGGAGGCCAGGGAGAGGGAGGGCTATGGGTAGGTGTGAGCTGCCCACTGCGCTGGAGTAAGTATAAGGGTGTCCCTGCTCTTTGTGACTGGTGTGCCCTCAAAAGCATGGTTCCTAAAGAACTGTTTCCTTTTTAGAGCCTAATGATTGAAAGCATGAGCTTTTGGATCACAGAGAGCTGGGTTCAAATCCTGCCTCTGCTTCATCCTGTGATCCATGACCCTGACGAGTCCCTTAGCTTAAGTGTCAGTTTTCTCACCCATAGGAAGGTGGATATGAGACCTAACTCGCTGAGAGAGGTGTAAAAGGCATACAGACTGTGTGAAGAGCAGGGTATACAGTAGGCGCTCAGTAAATCATGGCCATTATTATTATTATGACTGTGGGAGAAATGCCCTTGCCCATCAATTCTAGTTCTTTTTAATATCCACAGCTTCACTGTCCACCAGGATTTCCACTCTGTCCCAGACTTTGAGAATTCAGAGATGACTGAGCATGGCCTCTGTAGTTAAGCAGGGGAAACATGTGTATCCCTAATTATAGCATACATTTGTGAGAGTAAAAATAGACTCTGACCATAGTGGGAAAGAAAAGCAGTGACCATACAGATGTAACTTGGGGGTCACAGCTGCGAGGGGTGGTACCCCAAGTCCTAGAACCACAGTCTTTGTCATCTCAATGTTTCCACTGAGGCCTTTCTTCCCCTCCCCTCTCTCCTAGCGCTGAGCTGCCCACAGGACCAGGAGTACCTGCAGTGCGGGACTGCTTGCAACATGACTTGCCGCTCCCTCTCTTTCCCGGATGAGGAATGCGATGAGGTCTGCCTGGAGGGCTGCTTCTGTCCCCCAGGGCTGTACCTGGATGAGAGGGGAGACTGCGTGCCCAAGGCCCAGTGCCCCTGTTACTATGATGGTGAGATCTTCCAGCCTGAAGACATCTTCTCAGACCATCACACCATGTGGTGAGTGCAAGCACCAGGGAAAGGAAATGGTCCTCCAAGTCTGTCATTTTACAGATGGGTAAGCTGAGGCTCCAAGAAAGGAAGGGACTCGTCCAGAGTTGCACAGGAAGTCAGGGCAGAGCTGGGACTTCACCCAGGTCTTCTGACTTTCTTATGATGCAGGAAACTAGAACTGCAGGCTGGTGGTAGGATTTCTTGAACTTTATTACCAACTATCAAGTGTTGGGCCCCATTTCCCCTCTCTGGGTCTCAGTGTCCCTTTTCTAGAACAGGATATAGGAGCTCTCCTTGTTCCCCACCCCTTTAGCCTCTTGTTGGTGTCTCCGGTCAAAATGTTTGAACCAGGAGAAAAGACAGCACAGCAGTGCTGCCTCAGTGGTGCATTGCTGACTTGCTTCATGCATGTCCCTTAGAAATAGCTCTAAGTAGTGCCTGCTTCTTGCAGCCCTTCACCTGGGCCCTCGCTCATGGCCAGCTTCAGCAGGGTTACCATGGTCACAAGAGACATTTGTAGCAGAACCTTTGTTGGGCAACCTTTCCTTGGCACCTGCCCTGTCCCCGGTGCTGGGCTAGAGATGGGGAATCAGAAGATGAACCAGACAGTGCAGGCCCCAAAGGAGCTGACAGTCTACAAGGGAGACCAGTCACACTGTCCTGATTATGGGAGATTTCAAACTGACATAAAAGAGGAAGAATCGTGTAAGGGGCCCTATGCATTCATCCCGGCTTCAGTGAGTATTAGCACTTTGTCATTTTTAATTTGTCTCTTCCCTCCTCTTCTTTTTGGCTGGAATAGTCTACAGAACACCCAAGGTATTTTTTTAAAGATTTTATTTATTTATTTTTAGAGAGGGGAAGGGACGGAGGAGGAGAGAAACATCAAGGTCTGGTTTCCTATTGAGTGTCCCCCACTGGGGACCTGGTCTGCAACCCAGGCATGTGCCCTAGACTGGGAATGGAACCAGCGACTCTTTGGTTTGCAGGCCAGTGTTCAATCCCCTGAGCTACACCAGCCAGGGCCCGAGCTATTCTATCATCTTAACTGAAAATACTTCAATATGTATTTCTAATAGATAAGTACTTTAAAAATCCTAGCCATAATACCATAACTAACCTAAACATTAACAGTAATTCTCTGATAACATACTGGACTTGGATTTCAGCAAAATGTGTAGTATATCCCTCCAGACTGTGACTTCCCCAAGAGCAGAGAATATATGTCACCTCCTGATCCCCAACACCTAATGCAGTTCTGGCCGAAAGTAGGTAGAGCTGATGTTTTGAGGTGAAATAACTAAAACATTTGGTAGACTCCCTATATCAGAGACATAAAAGGCTCCACTTCTTCAGAAGAGGGGAAGATTGCTTCCATTTGGGAGGAATTGGGGAAGACCTGAGGCAGGAGGTAGCTCCTGAGTTTGAGGGGGATTCTAACAGCAGGGGTAGGGTGGAGTAATGGGAGGCAGGCTTTGTAGGTGGGGCTGAGGTCCTGGGACTGAAACACATGAGGAGTGCTATCCATCACCAAGGTCAGTATGTGGAGGAAATGTATGTTGTTTAAAGAAAAGAAGAGACTGGTGGGAAGTTGGAAGCAGTTTCAGGGGTCTTTGAAAGATAGGGTGAGAACTAATGCTTGATCAGTAGGCAGTGGGGACCTTGGAGGGTTTGAGCAGAGAAGAAATCAGAGCAAAGTGTAGCTTCAGGAAGTGGGTTCTAAAGGCTGCATGAGGTACGAAGGCTGGGAGTTTAGTTGTGGGAAGATACTGACAGAGTCTCGTCAAAAGGTGGCAAGGCCCTGGGCAAGTCATAGCAGTGGAAATGGAGAGGGGGTCGGAAGCCAGAGCCACTGGGAAGTTCACAGACTGGTGGGATGTTTGGGAGGGGAAGGTTTGTTGAAGAAGTCCCCAAGGGATTCAAACCTGAATGCTTGGGAGGACAGTGATACCAAGAACAGCAAGAGGAGGTGGAAACCACAGTCTTTTATAACCTAATGTTAAGTGAGTGATGGTATGTACTATAGGTCCCACAGGCCAGCCTTGGGACAACGTAGGAGGAGATTACACAAGGGTGTGGATGCCAGGGTGTGGGGACCATTGGGGGCCATTTCAGAGGCTAGATACCAGGAAAGTAGATACTCATGTTAGGGGATGAGGTTGGGATTGGAGGGTAGAAATAAAAGAAAATTAAAAAAAAAATTGAGTCCCTTAGGCAAAGCCTGTGCTGCATGCTGGGAATATAAAGGTGAGCAAGAGCAGTCATGGCTTCTGCTTTCCCGGGTCTTAGAGTCCAGTGACAGAGAGGGAGAGAGAGAGATGTCAACCAAATAAAAACTCAAATACATGTTAGGTTACAGTGTGGTGAGTCCTGGGAAAGGAAGGAAGTACTTGCACTATGAGAGCCTGAAGTGGAGTGGGAACACAGAGTGGGAACACAGAAGTGTTCCCACTGTGTGTTGGGCAGAAGTGACATTAGATCAAAGGAAATGGTGTGTGCAAAGGCCCTTGTGTTTCACGGGAGCAATACAGCTTCAAGATAAGAAGAAAGTCTCGGGGTTGGAGATGGGAGAGGTAGGCAGGGTCAGATCCCATGGGTCCTGGGAGACCATGGTAGGAATTTGGCCCTTATCTGAACAGCTAGTGAGGGGGAGCTATTGAAGGATTCCAAGCAGGGTTATGATCTAGGTTTTGGAAAGATGCTTGGGCTGCCAAGAGGAGTATATTTTTGAGAAACACGAGAATAGGTGTGGAGACATCAGTTAGAAAGCTTCTGCATTGTTCAGGTGAGAGGTGACAATGGCTGGTGGCAGTGGAGGCAGAGAAAGGGATGTGAATTCCGGAGCTATTTAGGACACAAAGCCCAAGGGCTTGGTGATGAATCAGATGCAGGGGGTGGGGAGAATGTGGTGTCACAGCTGATCCCTGAGTCTCTGGTTTCTGACTCTAGATGAATGGGGTATCATGCAATGCCTCGGAGCCCTGAGGAGGGCTGGCTAGGTGGGGGTCAGGAGTTCGGTGTTGAACATACTGAGTTTGAAGCGTCTGAAACACTGAAGGTGGCTATCCTATCTCATAGGCCTTTGAATATACGGGTCTGAGGTTCAAGGGAGAGATCCGAGCTGTTGATGTGAATTTGTAAGTCATCTCTGTAGTGGACGCTGGGGTGTGGGTGACACCCCGTGTGAGGAGCAGAGAGGAGCGAGGCTGCACTCCGCAGAGGGGGTGAGTGGTACAGTGAGGCCGAGGAGGAACGACCCGGAAAGTGGGAGGAAATCCAGGAGAGACTTTTTCTTCTTTGTCTAGAAGAATGGAGCAGACAACAGTGATGAATACTGTTGAAAGGGATCAAGTAAAAGAACTGAAAACAGTTCCGTTGAGTTTAGTGACACGGTGGCCATAGCAAGCTGTGTTTCAGAGGTGTGATGGGACTGGGAGCCCAGAGAGTGAGTGGGAGGCGAGGAAACAGAGATGGTGCTTGTCGTTGCTCTTGCAAAGCTGGGCTGTGTTTTCCCTCCGCAGCTACTGTGAGGATGGCTTTATGCACTGCACCACAAGTGGAGCCCCGGGAAGCCTGTTGCCGCAGCATGCTATCTTCGGCAGTTCCCTGTCTCACCGCAGTGAGTACGGCCGGCCCCCCCTGGCAGGGCTCTTCTCCACCCTCTGCCCAGACTTCTCCTGCATAGGGGCGGGGAGAGAGCTGGGCTGCTGTCTGATGTGTGTGCTCATTCAGCCTTGGGGCAGGATTGCCACAGTTACTGTTTGTTTGAGTGACTTCCAGGACTAGACACACCTTTCTTTGCATGTGTAAATCTAATTACTGCAGCAGGAGGAATTTTACTGTGTGACCTGGAAAAGACTGAATTATCTGCAAGATGGATTCAGTGAGACCTCTAGTTTGCCCTTGGTGTCCTTAGCCCAGTGAGCAGCTCTGAATGGGTGGCCTTGAATGTGGTGAAAACACCCACCTTCGATGGCCTCCTTTTCCCTAAGGACTTGCTGTCAAGGACACTTCTTTAGAAAGCTCCTCAGATGGATTTGAAAGAGGGGAGTTTGGACCTGTTGCTCTCAGTTTGAAATCACAACTCATGACCTTGCCCTATTCTGTTCAGCCTGCTAATACCACAGCCCAGGCGGCTGATAAACAGACATTTGTTGCTGACAGTTCTGGAGGCTGGAATTCTGAGACCCAGGTGCCAGACTGGTTGGCTGAGGGTCCTCTTCCTGGTTCATAGCTGATGGCTTCTCCCTGTGTCCTCACATAGTGGAAGGGGCTGAGGAGTTCTGTGGGGTCTCTTTTAAAAGACTGCTAATCTCATTCATAAGGGCTCCACCCTTATGTTCCAATCGCTTCCCAAAGGCCTCACCCTCTGATGCTATTATATTGGGGGTTAAGATTTCAGCATATGGATTTTTGTAGGGACCCCAACATTCAGCAGCCCCTAGCTAATCTCAAGGTCACTAATGCCTGCCTCTTTCTCCTTCCTGCTCTTTCCTTGCAGCACCTTTTCACACTCCCAACCCTCTCTGCTTCATCCTGCCTCTTGGGTCTGTCTTGAATGCTTCCTCTTGCTCAGAGTCTTCTAGTCTAGTCACTGGAAGAGATCATCTCTTTCAAAGTCAGGAAATTCCTAGAATTTTGTGAGATTGGTAAAAGCCATTTCACCTTTTAGAGTTTTAGTTTTCTAACAAAAGTTTCCATATGAAAATAAGGCTAAAGATGCTGGCTTTCTTGTCCCTGGGAGATTGTAAGTGGTGTATACAGTAAGATACAAATGCTATGAAGTGCATGAGGGTTTTTGAAAGAAAGGTGCTGTTTCAGTCATTGGCTGCCATCATTTATTCAATCAGCCACTGATATCTACTAATTGTCAGGAAATATATCAATGAACTGAGTAGAAAGAATCCCTGCCTTCACAGAGCACATGTTCTAGCAGGTGAGGTTGAGGTGGGGGTGGGGTGGGAAGTAAAACAAGTAAAACTGATAGTCTATCAGATGGTGATATGAGATGGTGATCGGGAGGGCAGGCGGGAGTCTCAAGGGATGGATTGTTGCAAATGTAAATAGAATTCTTGGGATAGCCAATGGCCAGGCAAAGGTTGAATGTCCTGTTGGGACCCCCAGAGGTTCCTTTTTGGCGCCTGAACCCAGGTCCTTTAAAGCTTGGGTATGGACATTTCTGCCACACACCCTGATTTGTTGCAACCCACTACAGCAGGATGCAGGGGGGTGCGGCGTGTGGCCACCAGAGAGATGCTGGGATCAGCAGAGACACCTTCAGTGTAGGCAACAGTCAGGAGCTCAGCTAAGTAGATGAGGCTGCCCTCTGGTCCCACACAGGGAACCTGGCTCAGGAGGTCGGGCAGCGCCTCATCCCTGGGAATGGGAAGCTCTGTGTCTTTGGAATTGAGTGAGTTCACCCAGGGGACCAAAGGACAGTGTAGAAGGTAGGTCTACTCATTCCATCACTGATGGCCTCTTTGATTTTCCAATCCTCAAGGCAAGAGGAGCTTGTCCTGTCGACCCCCCATGGTCAAGTTGGTGTGTCCTGCTGACAACCCTCGAGCTGAAGGGCTGGAGTGTGCGAAGACCTGCCAGAACTATGACCTGGAGTGCATGAGCATAGGCTGTGTCTCTGGCTGCCTCTGTCCCCCGGGCATGGTGAGCACCCACTGTTGCCAGGAGGAGGCAGCCTTCCATTTTCCTGCAGGCAGAGAGACGAAGAAACAAGAGTTAAACCAGGATGGTAACTGGGTGGGGGCGGGGGCAGTGGTGATGGGGGCAGGGGTGGTTGTGGTCCTCTGTGGCCGAGTCAGCCGCCACAGTTGGGATGGGAGATGGTAGGAAAGTGGCTGGGTTTGATCCTGATGAGCTCTGACAAAAATACTCAGTGCCTTAGGAAGCAAAGCAAGAATTTCCAGAAAATACAAGTGAAAATAGGCTTTTCCACTAGAACTCTCCCAAATGCTGCATTCCATTGTATGATGATGAGAGGACACACATGTGTATTTGCACATGACCGGCATATATTGTACATGTACAGCTTTCTATTTCAAGAGAAGACACTGATGTCCCTGCCATGCATCAGCAAGCTATGGGTCCAACACACCCCTTTCCCACACTGAGTCCAGTTTTCCTTATCTGTAAAGTGAATGGTGAGTTGTTGGCCCACTTTTAACATTCCATGATTCTGAGGCTGGGGTTCCATGTGTGGTCAAAGGCACGGTGGTGTCAACTGTTGGTTATTGGTACCAGTTCAACACCAACAAGAATCCCCAGTTTGGGGTCAGGTGAGGGAAAAATTTTATTCAGTGCAAAACAGCTCAGTTGTGGTACAGCATGGCTGTGAGGCAGCCCTGGGGCCAGGCCCCTCTCCAGTTAGGCAGCTCTGCTCTGCTCTGCCAAGACACCTCCCGCAGTTCAGCTCAGCCAGGGAGACAGTCTCCAGTCATTGGTGGGAAGGAAATGTCCACTCTCTCAGCCAGAGGGGAGCTGGCTTTTACCAACAGAAGTCCCCACCCCTGGTCCCTGATTGGTCAGAATAGACCTGCTGTGGTTGGTCAGAGCTGTGCAGCTCCAATTGGATGGGGAATATTTCAGGCCTACTGGTTGGAATAGGATTCCTGGAACTCCTTTATAAGGCCTGGCTCAGAACCACAGTGCAGGTAGGCAGCTCAGTGCAGGCCTCTCTGTGAAGTGCAGTTTGTGTGAGAGGCCCCTGTGTAGATATGGCTGCTAGGTTCTGTCTGTGTTTGTGTGTGCATTCTAAAACTTGAGCCCAGTTAGCCATGAGGAGCCATTCTTAGTGGTGGTCTTCTTTCCCAGATTCACAGTGGTTTGTTGTCACCTGGCTGCTGTGTGCCTCCTGGTGGTGACAATGGTCTGAGTGTGCCCAAGTCTCCTTAACCTTCCTCCCAAGCCTAAGCTTAGGCTGTTTTGAGTCATAAATGTTATACATATGTTATTCTTGTCACCCTGAAAACCAGGAAAGATTCTGGATTTTTCTTTTTAAAATGCATCCTATCTTCTTGCTTTCCCTGACTACAATTCCTCAGACCCAAAGTGAGTGCTGAGGGGCAGGTGTTGTAGAGGCCAGACCAGGAGGGGAACAGGATGGCTCTCATGTGGCTGTAAAGGGCATTAACAATGCCCAGGCCTCGGCTTGAGGGGCAGTGTCCTGGGCCATGGGCATGGCCAGTGTCCTGTGGAGGGCATTCGGACCCATGGCCAGCGGCCCTCAGGAGGACTGTCCACTGGGTGAGGGCAGGGCAAATGGCCTAGCTCCTTCCCTCCAACCAACTCTTTCTCCTCCCAGACAGAGACACTAGCTGCTACTCATTCTCCCCCTGGGTGTTTCCCTCTGTCTTAGCCTCTTAGGACTCTGGAACTGTCTTTCCTAAAGAGGGAGCTAGAGATTGACTGGGGAGCACCCACAAACTAGGAGGTCTGGTTTGGTGCCTTAGCAGAAGGTGGCTATTCAAGGAAGCATACAAGGAGGGGAGAAATAGGACAAAAGCAAAAAATGGGAGAGGGGAGGGTAGGCTTCCATGTTGCTCCTTCTACCCCAAGGGACCCTATTTTGACTGTCCCTTCACCATCCCCAGAGATGAAATTCTCCCACATCAGAGAAGGCTCCGGCAAGAAAAGGGGCATCCTTCAGGAGATTATGTCAGCTTCAGGGACTCTTTTCAATGAACTTTTAATTTTAATAAAGGAAACAGTACAGATACTCTTAAACCTTAACAACCTCAATAATTGCATTGTGGTCCCAAATCCCCAGTGGAGAGTGAGGCCTCAAGTACAGGATGTGGACGTACTGTTAGGAGCCCGCTGGCCTTCCTGAAGCCTCTGGGGTGGACAGTCCTGGGTACCTGTCATGCAGCGAGGTGTCTCTCACCTCACCCTCAGGGGACCATAGACTTGAAAGCTCATGGTTTAAGAGAGCGGCTTATTTTCACAACTGTTCCATTACAACGCTGACTAATGTGCTAATTGCTGAGGCCAGATTCGACAGAGCAGGGAAGTCTGGGTGATTTATGAAGTGCACCGTGTGCTGGCTGCTGTGCAGGACACGTGTTCCTGGATGCAGTGCAAAGAAAAAGGATCTGGAAAGAGCCTGTTTGGGCCCATCTGACGGTGCAGACATTCTTCCCAAGGGTGTTTCCCTCTGCGGCCCGTTCCCTGTGGAAGGTGGTGAAGTTGTGGCATGTTCCTGAGGGTGTAGGGGAAGAGCTCAGGAATTCTGCAATCTGAGGACTTGAGGCTGGGGTGGGAGGACGGACGTAGTTCTTTCCTGGGGGACAGACCTACTAAGAGCAGAGAAGGAGTCTGAACAGGGATTAGAAGGCGGTGCTCTCGGTCCAGGCTTCATGGCTCCCTGGCTCCCTGGCTCCTCTCTCTTGCACAGTCACTCACTCACCCTTTCTCTGGCCTCAGCTGCTTGACCTGTAACATGGACCCATAATTTCTTCATTGCACGTTCGCTGTGGGCCTGAAGGAGTTGTATGAAAAAGCACTTTTAACAGCAGAAAGTGCTGTAGGATCGTAGGAGCAGCTTTAGTTGTTGTCTTCACAAATAAGCAAGGGGCACCGTCCCAGGCTGTACCCATCTGCTCCTCTAGTCCACGGGAGAAACTCGCGAAGGGCCTGTTTTCCTAAGTTCCCAATCTGCTGTGGACCAAAGCTCTTATACATACAAAAGAATCAGCAGAAAAATGAAACAAAAAAGCAATTGTGTACAAAATACGACCCCTCTGATTTTTATTAGCTACAACAGATGTGATATGTTACTCAGTCAAATTGGCATAGAATTTTCTAAACCCCGTCTCTCCATTTCTGTGCTCACATCATCACAAACTGGCACTGGCCCGTGGCCCACACTTTGGGGAGCGCAGCTCTTGGTTGAAGACTGCCTTTCAAAGCATCTCTCAACGCTCATTGTAAGGCCAGCAAGTAGTACCTGCTTTAAAATGTTGAGGGGAGGAAAAGGTGTCGCCGTCTTGCAGTTGTTCCAGCCCTGGCACCTGTTTAGAGCAGAGGTTTTCCGGTTCACTCCGCAAGTTGCAAACTCCATCTGCTTCTGCAACTGGTGCGCAGGTCTCCTTGCATGGAACAAGGGCAGGCGTGCTTTTGATACGTGGTCAACAACCTCATATATGGTTGGTGGAGAAGCAGCATAAAGAAGGCACCGAATTGGAGTCTCAAAATTCTAGGTTTGAATCCCGGCTCCTGACATTTTGTTAACTGAGTGGCAAGTAATTTAAAATCTTGGTGTCTGATTTTTATCACCTATAAAATTGGGTTTAAAGTGGTGTTGGGAGAACTGGATATGAAGTGGCAGGTGTAGGGAAGTTGTTTCGTAAGTGGGGATTTAATGATGGCTATTACAAGAAGTTCATGGAGGAAAACCATGAACTTCTAAATCATATAATGAATAGAGATGCTCTAGGAAATTAGCAGATGCTGGGAGCAACTTTTGAGACTTCAGTGCCCACATTCTGAGGCCCAATAAAATAAGGGGATTGCACTAGAAAGTTTCCCAAGTCTTTTTCTTTAGTTCAAAGATATGCATGTGAACTACAATAATTGCCTTTACGTTAGAATATTCCTGGATTCTATCACAAGGTGGCAGCAAAGCACAACCTACTGCCCACTGCTCAGTCATTCCAGCCACAGATGGAATCCTCTCTGGAAGCACCATCAAGGGCCAGAGCGAAAAGGAACCCCCCAAACCCAGGATTTCAACCCCTCCTATTCCACAGTAGGAGACCAAAGAAAGAGAGGAAACAGAACTATTCAAGGATACATACTTACGGAGTGGAAATTCTGGTCTCCTGACTCCCAGACCAGATCCTTCAGACGCTGGGTTATGAGGGATTATGAGGTGCTCGGGAAAAGATGTACCTTTTCTTCTTGAAGATTCTCACTTACCTTTTAACATCTGGTGGTTACATTTCCAAACTGGTACCCAGTTCTGCTGGTATGAGGAAACCTGTTGGCAACTGGGAGGTGTGTTCCTTTCCCTAATTCTTTGATGCTCAGTTTTCTCACTGGCTCAGTAAGAAGGCTGGAATGACTTTGGCAGTTTTGGAAACATAGAGCTTGGGCTCAGGGGCTTATCCACATGTGGGCATAGTAAATCCTGTTCAGTATCATTTAAAAAGTTCCAAGAAAGCTCTCCTGTCTTAAAAGTATCTCCTACTCTTCCTATAATTTATCAGCTAATCAGGCTTCCTGAAATGTAATAAGCATAAATTCATTTTGGTTAACAAGCAAGAGCTTTAAAAAAGCTCACAATGTTATAAATCCTCATGGGAAGTCATTCACACCTTAGTGTGAATTATTTCATCAGTTTTCTTTTTTCTTCCTAGCAAACACATCATTGAAATCAGCTGCATTGAGCTGGCAGTATTGATGGGGTGGGAGAATGAATAAAGGGCAGTTGGAAGGCAAAAAAGATTTTATAGTATGGTGTTCATGTATGGGGGTGAGGAGGAGATGGGGCCTTTTCAGAGATGTATAACAAAACCATTTTTCTTCTACTTCCTAAGTTTTGGGGAGCTGGTCAAGACCTGGGATCATGTGCTCAGTGTGAGCCGTTCTTACTAAAGATGTCATGACATGGTGAACAGTAATGACAACTATTTCTACGTATTCTTCAGTCTTTGAAGGACATTTGTCAACTTATCTTATCCTTTTGATGTCCCAAAGGGACAAACCCTAGGCAGTGATGGTTCTCCCCATTTTAAACATGAAGTCTAAGGAACCTGTCACAAAATCCATGTGGGGAAAGCTATACTGACCTACCCTGTGTCCAGGTCCTGTTCATCCCCTGCACTGGGCCTTTATCTTTCTATCTCCATGAATTGCTGCAATGCTTCAGCACTCCCTGGGTGACTGTGGCTGGGCCAGCGTTGTTATTGCATCTTCCCTCCCAAGTGGGGAGCCTCCTGCTGAGGTGTGACCTGGAAACCTCTCCTCTCCTTTTAAGGTTATGCTTTGTCTTCCCAGCCCTCCCCCCACCAAGCTTGGATTAGGGATCTATTCCCATGCCTTGGTGTCTTTCCAGCAGTCCTCACTCAAAAGGTTCTTTCTTTTATTAAAATATAGTTGACATACAATATTATATTAATTATTTCAGGTATACAACCTTCTTTTTCAACCTCTGTACACCCAACAAAGGGATCACCATGATAAATCTAGGGACCATCTGCCATGTACAAAGTTATCACGATATTATTGACTATATTTCCTACATTGTACATTATAACCCTGTGACTTATTTATTTTATAACTGGAAATTTGTACTCTTATTTCCCTTTACCCTTTTTTAAAATCCCTTTCTCCAACCCTTTCCCTCTGGCAACAATTAGATTGTTCTTTGCATCTATGAGTCTGTTTTGCTTTTAGATTTCATGTATATGTAAAAATCACACAGTCCTATTTTAATATTGTAATCCACCAATTCATAATCTCTTTTTACTAAAATAAGTCAGGGCAGAGAGGAGCACAGAGGAATTAGCAGCATAATCTCATGGCCAAGCTGGGATTTGAGTTTTCTGTCCACTGGAGCAGGGCTGGCTGGCTGCCTGGGACTCAGCCCTGGGCCAGAGGAGGGGCTGCCTAAGCCCTGGTGTGTGGGACTTTTTGTCAATGGGTTGGCTATCTTGAAGAGAGTAAAAACAACCAACATGCAGACCAAGAAGCCTGGGAGCCCTCAACCCAGCCTGCTGTAGGCAAAGGGACAGCACGTGTTCTGTTGAGGTGAGGTGAGACCAGGGCTCAGTTTCCTATCATCCACCCCTATGCACCCCGAATCACTTTTTTCTCACGTAATGTTTCCAGTATAAGGCTTATTTTTGGGTCTCCATTAACAGTAGACTGTGTGAAGGCTGGTGTTACCCAGTAGATGCATATTTATGTTATTCTTAGAGTAGCCACTAGGTGGCAGGCCTCAGCCTTCAGTCAGAGCTGACAAAGTTTGAGGGGATGTGGGAATGAACCCTAATTGTGACGGCCTATGAAGACTGGCAGACAGACATTTTTCATTCTCCAGGATCCTACCAAGCTGCCATCTTCCCTATCAGACACCTCAGCTCATTGTTCTCCAAGAACAGTGGTCCTAGGTGGTAAGAGCTACCAAGAATGTGGTTGATTTGCACCTTCCTCACTCTCTGCCCATCCCCGCCCTCTCCCAGCCCCTATCCTACCCCTTCCATTTGGCTCTGAGGACTCAGGAGACCAACTGAGGCTGGTTGAAGGTGAATCCCTTCCCAACACACACACACACACACACACACACACACACACACACACGACTTTAGCCTCTGATCCTGGGCATGAAAGCCCTTTGTCTAGCCCAAGATCACCTTCCCAGGGCTTTGTCTCATTTCAAGCCCTGCGAACTCAGGCTTGTCTGGGAGTGACCGAATCACTGGATCCTGAGCCATCCAGACTAGGAGTTTCTCATCCCTCAGATGGCTCTAGAACCAAAGTGCCTGTGGTCCCTTCCCCTGAGGGCAACCCAGGGCTCTTTTATATCAGCCAGGAGGGGTAGGCCACGCCAGCGCCGACACCCAGGACTGCCTCCTGCAGCTGGGATGGAAGCAGATCTACCTGTTGGGGTCAGAGTGGGTGTGGCCAGCTCTCCCAGAGCCCACTGGGACCAGATGGTCTTAGTTCTCCGCCCCCAACTCCCAACAAACCCAAGGAGTGTAACATGCTCATGTAGTAACTTCTTTTTGCAGGGAGGGCAGGGATGTGAAACTCCCCCGCCCACCATGGAGGGTGTGTCAGAATCTCAGGGCACTGGGTGAGGAGGGCGCACCTAGGGCTTGAATGAGACCCACACTCTGGTTTGGGTGCATCTCTGCCCATGACCAGAATTTAACTTCCACCTCCAGGGTATTAAGTGCATTAATAATTGATTCATTCATTTTATTAAATATATTACCCATTTTCTTCAATTATAAACATAGTAGATGCTCATTAAAGAACATTGGGAAAAAAAGTTTAAAACCAAAAAAGAAAACAAAATTCCCCTATCCTAGCTCACCATCTGGAGGCAACTTCTATATTTCCTTTGTCTTTTTTTTGAAATATGTATATATGTTTTCATAATTGGGACCATATGTATATGCTGTTTTTTCTCCCCTGTTTTAAAAATTAACAGCATAAATATTTCTCACATCTTTTAAGATTGCCCCGAAGGGCCACTCTGATAGCTCCAGGGGACGCCATCACCTGGTGAGTCCTCAACGGAGTTAATCATTTCTCTATTGTTGAACACTTGGGGGCTCCCATTTTTTTTTTGCTATGATAAATAATTCTATATTAATCTTTGTCCACAATAACTCTTTTTCCTTTGGAGAAATTCTCTGCATAGAATTATTGCACCTAAGAATATGTGCATCTCAAGGTTTTTTACACACGTTACCAAAGAGTCTGCATTCAGGTTCCAGGTCACTGTGCTCCCAGCAGGGAATGAGGGCAGAAGATGGTTAGAGTGTCCTCAGCCGAGCCGAGGAGGATCCGTGTAGATGGGTGCTGTGTCCACCACGCCCTAGCCTGGCCATGGGTTCCCTGGCTAGGCCTCGGGCTGAGGCTGCCTTCCCAGCAGGGCTCCAGGTCACTCAAGTCTTTTTGATTGCTTCCCCTTAGGTCCGGCATGAAAACCGATGTGTGGCCCTGGAAAGGTGTCCCTGCTTCCATCAGGGCAAAGAGTATGCCCCTGGAGAGATGGTGAAGATTGACTGCAACACTTGGTGAGGCCCCGGGAGAGGCTTTTGCGGGGACTGAGCCATTGTGGGTGGAGTCAGCAGAGGTGGGGATGAAGGTCAAGATGCTGTGGGTGGAGACATGGCCAAGGACCTCTGTCACTTGCCTCCAGAACCCTGAGGGCATGCGGTTACTCTTCTTTTTTGATGCCTCTGTGTTTCTCCCTGTAAAATGGGGAGAATCTTTACCTGTACTCACCTGTATAAACTCTACAAGAGGTTAGTGATTCAGAGAGGTGGGGCCTGGGGAAGATAAGGACCTTGCCCCATATTAGCCATTGCACATGGACCAAGCTTCGAAAGGGCGTGGGGTTTGGAGGGTCCTTCTCCCGCCCTATGTTGCCCCTGAAGCACATTGCCAGTGTGGCCGTAATGGCACAGTTTGAAAGGGACCTTGTGTGGGTGGCTGATTTTTCTTTCCCTTCTCCTTGGTTGTCCTACACATCACCCTCTGCTCTGCTCACTTACTGTGCTTTTGACGCTGGGGCTGTGCACAGCTTTATGGAAAGTCCCATGTGGAAGGAGGCAGGAAGGCGGGCGCTGAGCTATCTCTTGGGCCTGAGGTCTGAGCTAACCCCTCAGACTCACAGAGGGGGCTTCCTCGTGCCAGTTCTGGTTACCAGGTGGTAGGATGGGGCGTTGTGGCAGAAGGCAAATCCCTGTAGATTTAAGCGTATAACTATGTGCACACAAAAATCTCTCCTGGCAGAAGCTCACAGTTGATCACAATTTCCCCGACTCAGAATGTTCTGCTGTTCTGTCTTGTTTCCCCCGTTAGCCTTAGATGGTCTGCATCCTTGGTGTCTGTTTCCTGAGAGACCCTGGCTCTGCTCTCGGGCAGCTCCCAGGGAGGCTGGGCTTTGGCAGACCCACAGCAGGTGGTCTACGGCGGATCTAGCTCTCTTCCCTTGGCTGCCTGGATCACCCATTCCCTTCTTTGCCTCAGTTTCCCTCTTGTAATGGGTGCAGCATGACTTCCCTCTCTTCTCCTGGGTTGCGCATTAAAAATGTGTCAGCGGATGGCTGCAACCCAACCCCCTGACCCCCAAGGAGGCTGTAGATCCTCCACTTCCTGAGGCTTCCTGGAAGGTTGGGTGGCACCTGGAACATTCTTTGTTCCTCTATGGCCTCCTCATTCCACAATGCCCACCCTTCACATCCCACCATCCTTGCCATGACTGTTCCCAGCGTCTGTCGGGACCGGAAGTGGAACTGCACGGACCATGTGTGTGATGCGACCTGCTCCACACTTGGCATGGCCCACTACAGCACCTTCGACGGGCTCAAGTACATGTTCCCTGGGGAGTGCCAGTACGTCCTGGCGCAGGTGAGTGGGAGGGAGGGCAGTGCTGTCTGTCCTTAGGAGCGGGTGGGCGGTGCTGGCTGCAATCTGGGGTTTCCAGGCCAGAGTCTGTTGTTCTGTCCATAGTAACAACTCTGGGGTTGGAGTGATGGTCCAACCTCTAAAAGAGGTGCCCAAAGAGGTCTGAGTTTGAACTTCACAATGATTGTCCATCTTCCTTTAGGGTTACCTGGATGGAGACTTATAAAAATAGGACAGAAGCTCGTTTCTTGACTCGGATCATTGTGGGGCAAGGCTACCATCATCCCAAATTAGCACCAAAACAGAATTAGAGAAAGGCCTCCATTCCTTCTGGAAGACCTGGCCTCCTCAGTCAGGATTCACCATGGGGAGGGGAGTGAGGCTGAATTTCAGGCTGTGCTCGCCTCCTCGCTAGCACCTTTGAGCAGCGAATAACCCACACAGCCTCATGCAGCACCCTGGACAGGGAGATGGTGGAAATGACCCCTGGAGTTTGCTTTCTGCCTTATGATTCTATTGCATTCTCCACATTTTCTTTTCTAACCTGGTGTAGTTCAGAATGGGTAGGAAGTGGGTGGGGCACAGAAAAGTCACACTGCCCGGCAGGATGAGAAAGGACCCTGGAAATCCTAGCTGAGCCGGTGAGTGAAGGCGTGGGCCCCTCTGCCTTCCTCTCCCATTGAATGAATTCCTGTAAATTTCTCTTGCTAGCTGATGCTGTAGTGGGTAAACAAGGAGGTATGGGGCCTTTTCTCATGAGGGATGAGACAGCTCAACTCTGTGAAGCTTTAAACAAATGTGGTCTCTCCATCTCTCTCCATTCTTGGGAGGAGGTTGGGTGGGGACAGTTGGTGTGGTTTGCAGGAATGGCCACAAACCGGTAGGAGCCTCAGCCACAGAGACTGAGCTGCCTGGCCCCAAAAGTCAGGCAGTGAAGGTAACTAAGCATGCAGGCCTGCCCAGCATGCTGGGAGTGGGGCAGAACCAGCAGCGCCCTGACCAGCCGTGTGCAGAGCATGTTGGGAGCGAGCAGCAGCACCAACCAGCCAAGTCTCTACCATCCACATCAGAGCTTCTGATCTGGGGAGAGGTGGCAGGAATAATATTTCTCTATGGGCACCTCTTTTCTCCAGGATTACTGTGGCAATAACCCTGGGACCTTCCGGATCCTGGTGGGGAATGAAGGATGCGGCTACCCCTCGGTGAAATGCAAGAAGCGGGTCACCATCCTGGTGGAAGGAGGAGAGATTGAACTGTTTGATGGGGAGGTGAGTGCCAGCCTGGTCCCTTCCCCCTCAGGCCTCCTTTGTTCTTCCATTTATAACTTGTGTGAATGGAATACTGTGCTGCCGTGAGCGAGCAGGAGGTGGCGCTATATCATCTGACTGTGACACGTTCTGTAAGAACAAGTCACAGATGCACTGGTACAACGTGACCTCATTGCAGTAAAGCAGGGTGCAGAGATATGTGTGGAGGAGGGTGTGGAACCACCTGCACACGCATAGGAAGAACAAGGGCTTACCCCTGGAGGGGAGCTGGAGGTCAGGGGGACTTTCCCTTTTATATAAATGTATGTATAGTACGTGTAAAATGCAATTATATATACATATATACATATACACACACACCTATAAAATATGTATATTTTGGGAAAAATATGTATATTTTGGGAAGGGATGGTGTTTGGGGGATTTTTACTTTCATATTTTTAGTTCTTTTCAGGTAAATCTTTTTTTAAAGAGCCCCAAAGAGCAGGAACCAGGCGCTATCCCCGTGTAGTCAGGGCTTTGATGGTTCTCAGAGGGCACCTTGTGGAAGACATTGATCTGGGCCCAACCTGAGACTCCGACTCGTGGGTCTGCCTGGGGCTCAGGACTCTGCAGCTGAGGTGGTGGGCAGTCCCCAGACCACAGTTTCCATTCCACTGGTCTCACTCTAGCTAGCACGAGGGAGACCCAGGACCTGGGCTGACACTGGTCCTGGTATGTTCATTTTGTCCCATGGCCTCAGCCTGCATCCTGACCTTCCACAAACACCACCCCCTGACGTCAGGGGATGGAGGTGAATTGTCCTCCACGTGGAAGAAATCTGTGCAGCAGGTGTGACCTGCTGTGAGTCAGCAGTGTCAGCTCCACTAAGAGGAGAGCCGCACTCAGGACAATGGCAATGGCCATGTGGAAAAGGCGGCTTGCACAGATGCCTGGCTCTGCGTGCTGTGCGTTGCTAAGGAGAGGGCCTTCGGCAGGGGTGGCAGCACCGGCCTCAGTTTTATGAGTTAGCCAAGCTGCTGAAATGGGCTCGGAGGGTTCAGCACTGGCAATGACCTGCCTGTCAAGGACTCAGGTCAGACACCTACAGCTGAAATCTGTGATTCC
The DNA here is from genome assembly GCA_004027475.1 of Anoura caudifer. Lineage (NCBI taxonomy): Eukaryota > Metazoa > Chordata > Mammalia > Chiroptera > Phyllostomidae > Anoura > Anoura caudifer. The sequence goes on from PVKU01005197.1 coordinate 63,987, forward strand.
TGCTCCCAGCTCAAGCTCCTCAGCCTCTCTGTTCTCTGTCAGCTCTGACTCCTGAAGGCAGTGCCTCTGGGGAATGTGAGGTGGGGGAAGGCAAGGAGAGAGCCCGGTGCTCATGTTTATAGAAGGATAAAGTTTTTAAAAAGATTTTGTTTATTTATTTTTAGAGAGAGGGGAAGGGAGGGAGAAAAGGAAGGAGAGAAACATCAATGTGTGGTTGCTTCTCGCATACCTCCTACTGGGGACCTGGCCTGCAACCCAGGCATGTGCTGTGACTGGGTGTGGAACCAGAGACCCTTTGGTTGACAGGCCGGCACTCAATCCACTGAGCTGTACCAGTCAGGGTGAGGGATACATTTTTAACTAAATGATCTGGAGATGCTTAAAATCACTGCCACATTAAAAAACCTATTTACAGGACCACATGTATTTAATGATCAAGTATCAAAGAATTCTTTCTGTGAAGTGGTGGATGATCTTCTGCTAGTTGTTTTCATTGTATTTTTGATCTCATCATTATGATTTTGCTGCCACCTCTCTGGCTGTCCCTGAGTCAGAGAATTCTTGGAGAGTGGCAGATGAGATGGACACACAAATGTCCAGGCAGGTGCTGGCCCTGAAGGGATGAGCTCTTATGGGATGGAGCAAAAGGCTCATGGTTCTGGAGAGCCCTGGAGGCAGGCATGGGTGTGGGGCAGGCGGGGAGCTGCACAATCCCTCTCCCTGTCTCACGCGTTGTCCTCCTTCAGGTGAATGTGAAGAGGCCCATGAAGGACGAAACTAACTTTGAGGTGGTGGAGTCCGGCCGCTACGTCATCCTGCTGCTGGGCAAGGCACTCTCTGTGGTCTGGGACCACCACCTGGGCCTCTCCGTGGTGCTGAAGCAGACATACCAGGTCAGTGGCCCTCTTCCTCATCTTGTGTGTGACCTGGCGTTGCAACCTTCTGCAGCTTCCTCAGGAGCAGGAGGTAGACACTGCTCCTCCTGATGTCTCGGAGAAGGTGAGTAGTGTGAAAAGGGGGTGTAGGAGCAGAATCTTGGGAGCAGGGAGGGAGGGAACCACATGAGTGTCTGGACGAGAGAGTTTAGGCCCGTGTGAAGGCTGTAGGGTAGACAATGTTTGGATTGTCTGAGCAAGGATGTCTGTGGCTGGAGCAGAGGCACTTGAGGAGAATGGACGCGAACAAGGGTCAGGAGGAGCCAGGGGCCATGCTGTGGGGCTGTTAGGCCTTTTGTCCAACAGTGGGCACATTTCTACTTGTTTCCCAGTAACTTGTACCCATTGTACCAAACCAAATTCTCCAAATTGAAGCAAAACAGAGTAAGTCACATCTCTTTGTTCCAAGCCAGAGCTCCACCTGTGTTGGAGGAGCATAGCACCTCTTCTTTCCCAGGCTGAATGTTCCCAGTTCTTCCTGTAGTTCTCATGTCAGGGTTCCCATTCATTCAGTAATCACTTGTTTAGGACTCTTATACTGACACTGTGATAGGTGAATGCAAAGATGAATAAGATATCATGGAGGTGTTTGGTATACACAGAATCCTGGCCAGCCTGCTCTGGACAGGCTGCTGCGCTCCAGGTGAGGGCCTCACCCTCCCAGCACCCCGTCCACAGGAAAGTAGATTAGAGCGTTCTCACCCAGACCCCTCCACTTTCATTGATGTAATGATGAACCAGCTCCTCTCTCTGCTCAGGCCTTACTGGGAAGAATGATGGCTTACCCTGGAGATACCAGGGCCAAGGCTCCCCAATTCCCACTTCTGCCCTGGGCCAACTACGGGACATGGGCAGGCTGCCTCTCTTTGGGAACAATCTTTTTTCTTTAACTGTAAAATGAGGTCAGTGAGGAAGGGTGGGAAAAGGCCTTGCAAGAGCAAGACTTTGCTGATCGCCTGGTCTCCTTGTGGGTCTGCCTCCCTGCCCTCCACCCACCCTCCTCTTCCTCAGATCAGCCTGCCTCCTTTGCTGTCTGGAGCCCTCTGGCCCCAAGTCAGAATCTGCCCTGAGGTTCACAGTGCTCACGCTCTCAACCTGTGTCCATCAGGAGCAGGTGTGTGGCCTCTGTGGGAATTTCGACGGCATCCAGAACAATGACTTCACCGGCAGCAATCTCCACGTGGAGGAAGACCCCGTGGACTTCGGAAATTCCTGGAAAGTGAGCCCGCAGTGTGCTGACACCAGGAAGGTATGCCCGGGGTCTCTGTGTGGGCCATGGGCAGTGGGTGGAGGGTGGTGTGCACTGCAGTGGTGGCAGGGACCTGAAGAGGGGCCCCTGGATCCTTCTGGGTTGACTGCGTGGGGCTATCTGTGTTCTGTTGCCCTGTCCCCAGGTGCCGCTGGACTCGTCCCCTGCCAGCTGCCACAACAACATCATGAAGCAGACCATGGTGGATTCCTCCTGCAGGATCCTCACCAGTGGCATCTTCCAGGACTGCAACAAGCTGGTGAGGGCTGCGGGGGTCACCAGAGGCAGGAGGGCAGTAAGGGCTGACCAGCGGCTTGGGCGCTGAGCCTCTAATTGTGGATGCTGCCTGGGAGCCTTTGAAGTGATGCGTCCAGTCACCTCTTTACTCCCTTTCTTATCTTCGGGCTGGGAAACAGCAAGGGTAATCGACAGCTTGTGAGGAAAGCAATGCCTGCGAGTCATTTTTCTTCTCTGCCAGGCAGAGCTCTTCCAGCGTCTGCTTCTCTTCTGGCCTCAGTCTTAGGGTTTCTGCCCCCATGAATAATCTTGTGTCCAACACGAGAGCCAGGAATTCTGTTTTCCTGTTACCTTACTGTGTCTTCAGACCTGAGTATCCCCTCCTCTGCCTCCATAAAACCCTTTAGCTCCTAGGTCTTGTCTCAAAAATCCCTTTTTAACTCCAGGGATTTTGAGCCCTCATTTCATGGCTGGTTTTTGTGTCTTCATCTCCAGTGGTGGTAAGGAAGTCCCCAAACACACACACGCTTCAGTGTAGCAGCACCAGCGTGGGCGTGGCTGGCCCTGCATCTCAGTTCCCTTCCTGTCCATCCAGTGGTTTTCAGTCCCCGAGGTCTCCAAAGGGTGCTCGGGGGCTGAAGGTGGTGGAGAAATTGGGAGAGTGAAGACAGCAAGGGGAGTCTGGGGACTTGGGATTGTTGGAAGGTCTTGGAAAGAACAACTCATGCCGCGCCTGCATCCATTCTTCTCACAGTTTCTCTGAAAAAGGCCATGTGTGTCGTGGCATGTTTGCGGGGAGGGTGGGGTGGTTGCTGTGGATGAACATGGGAGGTGGGTAGGCTACCTCTTGATGTAGATTTGGGGTCGGAATCCAGGAATACTCATGCACAGGCTGGTCCTGCTGTCCAGCATACTAGCCCCATAGCCCCTCAGGGAGGCAACTTCAGCGTCCTGATGTGTTCCCTCTTTCTCCTGGCTGCACGGAGGCAAGGAAAGAGAGTCACCAGTGTGTGTCTCTGGAGCCCCCTTTTCCTACTGTGACCCCCAGAACGCTCCCACCCAGACCGAGAGCCAGAGGGCCTAGGTCTAGTCCCCGGCCCAGGCCACCCTGAGGCCCCCTTGCAGGTGGACCCTGCGCCGTTCCTGGATATTTGCATCTACGACACCTGCTCCTGTGAATCCGTTGGGGACTGTGCCTGCTTCTGCGACACCATCGCTGCCTACGCGCACCTGTGCGCCCAGCATGGCAAGGCGGTGACCTGGAGGACGGCCACACTGTGCCGTGAGTCTCCATGTCCCTTGGGATCGCCCCTCGACCTCACGTGTCTAGACTTGCAGCCCTTACAGTGGGGTGCAGGGTGTCACCTTCATGGGAGAGAAGGCAGAGTGCCAGTATGGGGGCAGATGGCAGAGGGCAGGAGGGGGAAAGACAGTGATGTGTGTGAGGAGGGACGGGGACAGGGAACGAAGACATTACTACACAGAGCCCCTTCTGGAGAAGTTCTGGAGGAGGGAGGAGAGGGAGCAGCGATGCAAAGAAGAGGGCAGTGAATATACTATCTTTAATCAGACACTATGATGTTTGCCGGCACGTGTGTCCGACTCCTCCATTTGTGTGGGGCTTCTTTACTTGGGTGTGAGCGGCGGGTTGTTTTTATGTGGCATGCCGAGTCAGAACCAGTACGCTCCCGGGTTAGGTGCTTTATGAGTCCAGAAGCCTCTACCACTGGCAGCTCCTGGAGTTCCACAGTTCCCCAGTCCACTCATCACCCCACCCTCCTTCCTCCCACAAACCCTGCCCAGTGCCCTCACCGCCACTGTCTCGCTGCCCTCTGTGCCGGGCCTTGCTCAGTCAGGACGGCCTGCGCTCTAAGTCACGCTCGTTTCTTCCGCCCACACAGCCCAGAGCTGCGAGGAGCGGAACCTGCGGGAGAACGGCTATGAGTGCGAGTGGCGCTACAACAGCTGCGCGCCGGCCTGCCCCACCACGTGCCAGCACCCGGAGCCCCTGGCCTGCCCCGTGCAGTGTGTGGAGGGCTGCCACGCCCACTGCCCTCCAGGTCAGCCGCCCACCCCGCGCCCCTGGTGGGGATGGGCTGCAGGGATGGGGCCGGGTGCCAGGAAAGGCAGTTCCTGTCCTATGTCATCTCAGCCTGGCCCAGTGGTGCCCTGTCCCCGACCCTATAACCCTGGGTTCTGTTTCCCTGTGTCGTTCCACCAAAGCCTGGCCAGATGTGACTTTTGTCAGGTTGAGCTCATGGACGATGCCTCTGGTGCTTGTTCACAGGCTCATCACCTAGAGCAGCAGGTCTGGCCTAACCTGCTGCAACGATGGGGGAGTTCTACTGAAATGTGGCTTGTGTGTCTGTGGAACTCAACTTTCAATTTCATTTAGTGTTGATTTAAGTTTAAATCTAGCCACATATGGTTACTGGCTGCTGTAGTGGGGGGCACAGACTGTAGAGTTACCAAATCATCCTTTGGTGGAACAAAAAAGGCCCTCACAAGAGACAAGATTTCATTCAAGCTGAGGATTGGGGGCAGCAAGGAAGGGTGAGGTCCCCCTTCCAATTCTGCAAGGGGGGAATCAGGTCTTACAGAGAAGGAAGGTTGTTCCCTCGGGGCGGGGATGACTCCTGGGGGAGGCTGGCAGAGCTGGATTCTGGGACAGGTCTCTTTTGTTGAGAGGAAGTCTTCCTTGTGGGAAAGGGGAGAGCTGTGGCTTCTGACCAGAGGTCTGTCACACAGGGAAAATCCTGGATGAGCTTCTGCAGACCTGTGTCGACGTGGAGGACTGCCCCGTGTGTGAGGTGTCCGGCCGGCGCTTAGCCTCCGGAAAGAAAATCACCTTGAACCCCGGTGATCCAAAGCACTGCCAGATTTGGTAAAACCTGGTGGTTTGAAGCATGAGTTTTACTGTCTCCTCTGGGGACCTGCTCAGAGGGGCTGGTTTTGGGAAAACTTCCTCACTATGTGAGTGAGAGTTAGTTTTTGTTTAGTTTACTTCCCTCTCTTTAAGAACAGACTAGGTTGTTTCTCCAGAAAATATCTTTTTTTTTTTTAAATAAAGATTTTATTTATTTATTTTTAGAAAGGGGAAGGGAGGGAAACATCAATGTGTGGTTGACTTTCACGCACCCCGTACCAGGGACCGGGCTGCAACCCAGGCGTGCATCCCGACTGGGAATGGAACCAGTGACCATTTGGTTCACAGGTCCATGCTCAATGAGCTGAGCCACACCAGCCAGAGCCAGAAAGTATCTCTTAAGGGAACAGTTAGGCTTCTTAACCTCTTCTTGCTGAGGGATGAGTGAGGTCTCTCATTGATCCTGGAGGTCATATCTAGTCTGGGACTCACTCATCTGTGAAAGCCGGGTTTCTGGGTTTTTTTTTACTGGAGGTGGGGACATGGGAGAGCAAAGTGAGACATGGCCCTGAGTCTTCAGTGTACCTTCGGGCCACAATCAAAGTCCCAGGACAGGGCTTTGCAAAGGGGAGGGAAGACACTCAGTGCCATTCCCTGGGTTCTCTCACCTGATCCCCTGATTGCCTTTGGGAACAGGGGAGTTTGGGGAGGGGGGACGAGTCCCCAGCGTGAACCCTGAGCTTTCTGAAGTCCTGTTTCTAAGCAAGGAACATGTACTTGGATGTCGATGCATTCAATACCCCTTCTTATGTGAACTTAAAACTTGAGAACTTAAATTCACCGGGGAAGGGGCTGTGGCCACAGCTGCCAGAGTCAGATCCCGCCGCAGCCATCTGTATAAACATGAGTGAGCACTGCCTGGGGTGAGCTTGCTAGCAAACACAGGAAACTAGAAAGTATGTCACTCACGCACTGTTAACAAAGATTGAAGCAATAAATTGTGTGGACCACAAGGAAGTAGGAATTAACTTCCTACTAAGACCCTGCCTGTCTGCCCTCCCTGTGCTGAAGTGGAGACTGCAGAGAGCAAAGAGCGAGTCCCAGGTTGGCACAGGGCTCTGAGCCACAGGACAGGAGAGTGTAGAGCCGTCACCCTGCCTCCCTCTGCTGGCACACAGGAACATATTGCAGAGGCAAACAGGTGTGGACAGGAGTTGCATAGCAGCCTTGAACATCGCCTGGGAAGCGAGCCACAGGGCACACTTCCCAGGGCTCAGGACATTGCTGCCCTCTTGGCCTTCCTGGAGGTGCCTAAGGCAAGTGGCCTCAAAGGCCAAGAGTTTGTATAACAGAAGGTCCTAGCCTGGATTTCACCTGGGCTCTGGCATAGCTGGCCCCTTTCCGGTGCACTGGTGAAAGGGAGAAGTGAGCCGAAGGGACTAGAAATTTGGGCTGCTAGGGTAGGGATTTGTGTCAGGGGCAGCTGCTCTGCTAAAGATTCATGGTAAGTGCTTGGGGTTGAGGGCAGGGCCTGGCTGGTTCCTGGCATGTGATCGGTGCTCCCCATGCCTCCCCTGGAGGAACGAATGAATGAGCCACTGACTCGCCCCCGTCTAACACCTTGGGGACCCCCACATACTACTCCTAAGTGCTTTGCTCTGCTAGCTAAATCTGGCATTTTGAATCTTTATTCATCTTTCCAAAAATGTTTTTAGTCCAGTTTTTCTTCTCTTCCTGAAGGCCCAATGTATTAAGCACAGTACAAAATTCACACATTTTATGTTCAGTTATAATAAATGCCGTAAAGCATTTATCTTCAGTAGAACATTTACAAGTCCTGGTCAGCTTCAACATGCTACAGCGGTATTTATCTTTGGAGTTACTTGGCAGAAGGTTTGGATTCTAATTAAATATTTATATTGCTAGAGATGTAGGTTGAAAAAAAAAATCAACATTTGATGGTTGTGTGGATGGCCTGGAAGTGAGAAAGATTCTTTTTCAGGGTCTAGTACAGGTTAAAGCTTTGGCTTGTAGAGTCAAGGGAAGCATTTGGTGTGTGTGTGTGGAGGGGGGATGCTATTTGGGGACGTATGTTAAGAAATGATGTCTCATGTGGGTGCAGAATGACCCGAGGGAGCTCTACCTTTCAGGTGGGCCAGGGCCGCAGGTGTATGCAGGTACGTCCTGTGGTTCTGAGTAGGGCTGAGAAGTACTTGGCACTTCTTCCAGAGCCCTCTGTTTCTCTTCCTCCACAGTCACTGTGATGGCATCAACCTCACCTGTGAGGCCTGCAGGGAACCTGGAGGCCTAGAGGTGCCTCCCACCGAGGTCCCAGTCAGCCCCACCACCCCGTATGTGGAGGACACCCCGGAGCCGCCACTGCATGACTTCTTCTGCAGCAAGCTGCTGGACCTGGTCTTCCTGCTGGACGGCTCCGCCAAGCTGTCTGAGGCTGAGTTCGAGGTGCTGAAGGTCTTCGTGGTGGGCATGATGGAGCGCCTGCACATCTCCCAGAAGCGGATCCGCGTGGCCCTGGTGGAGTACCATGAGGGCTCCCACGCCTACCTCCAGCTCCGGGACCGGAAGCGGCCCTCCGAGCTGCGGCACATCGCCAGCCAGGTGAAGTACGCGGGCAGCACGGTTGCCTCCACCACTGAGGTCCTCAAGTACACGCTCTTCCAAATCTTTGGCAAGCTTGACCGCCCCGAGGCCTCCCGCGTTGCCCTGCTCCTGACGGCCAGCCAGGAGCCCCCGAGGTTGGCCCGGAACTTGGCCCGTTACGTCCAGGGCCTGAAGAAGAAGAAGGTCATCGTGGTCCCGGTGGGCATTGGGCCGCACGTGAACCTCAGGCAGATCCACCTCATCGAGAAGCAGGCCCCTGAGAACAAGGCCTTTGTGCTCAGCAGTGTGGACGAGCTGGAGCAGCGAAGGGACGAGATTATCAGCTACCTCTGTGACCTTGCTCCCGAAGCACCAGCGCCTACGCAGCCCCCGCCCGTGGCACAAGTCACTGTGGGTCCGGAGCACCTGGGGGCTTCGTCCCTGGGGCCCAAGAGGAACTCCATGATTCTGGATGTGGTGTTTGTTCTGGAAGGGTCCGACCAAATTGGTGAGGCCAACTTCAACAGGAGCAGGGAGTTCATGGAGGAGGTGATCCAGCGGATGGACGTGGGCCAGGATGCCATCCACATCACGGTGCTGCAGTACTCGTACACGGTGACCGTGGAGGCCACCTTCCGTGAGACCCAGTCCAAGGGGGATGTCCTGCAGCGGGTGCGCGAGATCCGCTACCAGGGCGGCAACAGCACCAACACGGGGCTGGCCCTGCAGTACGTGTCGGAGCACAGCTTCTCGGCCAGCCAGGGGGACCGGGAGCAGGCCCCTAACCTGGTCTACATGGTCACGGGGAGCCCTGCCTCTGATGTGATCACGCGGATGCCCGGAGACATCCAGGTGGTGCCCATCGGAGTGGGCCCTCATGCCAGTGTGCCGGAGCTGGAGAGGATCGGCTGGCCCAATGCCCCCATCCTCATCCAGGACTTCGAGATGCTCCCCAGGGAGGCTCCTGACCTGGTACTGCAGAGGTGCTGTTCCGGAGAGGGGCTGCAGATCCCCACCCTCGCCCCTGCCCCAGGTATGTGCGCACCTCACACAGGTGCCAGGCTGGGGGTGGCCTTGGCAGAGATGTGGCCCCTGGGTTCTAATCCTGGCTCCCCTTGCTCCGTGCCTTCTGTCACATCCTGCTTCAGAGTGCCTGCGTCCTTGCCTCCCAGGCGGGGAGATGCATCTCTGATCCTTTATTGGGGAGGATCTTTTCTTTTAAATTCAAAGATAATGTAAGTCTACTGTTAAAATGTAAATTGTACCAAAGATATGGAGTAAAGAATATGTGTTTATCACACACCCTCATCCTATCCAATCCCAGTCCCTGCCCTGGAAGTAACCTGCTAAATTCAGTGACTATCAGCTATATGACCACACTGGATGGATACAGTTATTCTAAGTAGCTGACATTCCCGGGCACAAGGCTGGGAAATTAGATGACAAGTAACAGGTTAAGTTGTCAGAGTCTGTACCCGGGCTGCCTCGGTTTGAATCTCACCTCTGCCGTTACTCAGTGGGTAGTTTTGGGCAATTTTTTTTGGTAATAATTTTGGGTAAGTACTTCTGTGTGTATCAGTCCATCTGTAAAATGGGGATAATAATAGGACTTACTTGAAAATGTTTAGAATAATTCCCAGCACATAGCAAGTGCTCAAAAAATGCTACTTCTGCTGTGATTATTGCTTTCTTAATTTCTTAAGGGATAGTGCTGTCTAACCAATTCCTCATTCTCGAACCTCCTCATCTGGTGTGTTTGAGAGCAACCTGAATAACTGGCCTCCTTTTAATATCTCTTCATTCTCACACTTGGTATCGGTGCCTTTGCTTCTTTGTTTTTGCTTTAATCAGAGCCACAGGTTTATTTAAAATCTTGCGATATTTCTGCAGAGGAGAACAGTATTAGCATCATCTTATCAGTCTCATAATGGCGTTTAGGCCACACTTGTTTACTCATTCTGATCACGGCTGTGTTCAAACCATGTTAACCTGAGCTCTAGGCATTTATAACAGGACGCTTTATAGCACTTACCTGCACATAAGACCTGAGGACACACCAGCTCATTTTCCAGGGATTTGCTGCTGCTCCATTTCCCTTTGCCGTCTCCCTGTCTGGCTGCTGCAGTACCTCTCTCAATTCTAGAAGAATTGCCGCCTCCTCTTACTGAGGGAGCAGATGCCTCTTGTTTTCATCAGGAGGCATTTAAGTTGCCTTTGCATGGCACTGGAGTCTTCCCCATGCCTCCAAACTTGGGCCCCTTCCTCCTCTGTGGCCCGTCTCGCCACCCTGCAGGACCAACAGTGACAGCTGCCCTGGACGGTGCCTCGTGGTTGGGGGCATGCTTCGCGTCTGCCCGTTGAGCATGGCTGTCCGAGGCAGTGGCCTGTGCCCGGCCAGTGCTGTGTGCTCGCCTCCCTGCTCTCATTGCAGACTGCAGCCAGCCCCTGGATGTGATCCTCCTCCTGGATGGCTCCTCCGGCTCTCCAGCTTCTCACTTTGATGAAATGAAGAGTTTCACCAAGGCTTTCATTTCAAAAGCCAACATAGGTGAGTGGTGTGCCCGAAGGAGCAGGTTGGACAAGGGCTCTTTCCAGGGCCCCGCCTACTCCAAAGCTCTATTCTGTGTTCTCTTTCCCATCAGGCCCTCAGCTCACACATGTGTCGGTGCTGCAGTATGGAAGCATCACCACCGTTGACGTGCCGTGGAATGTGGTCCAGGAGAAGTCCCACCTGATGGGCCTCGTGGACTATATGCAGCAGGAGGGAGGCCCCAGCAAAATTGGTAACGTGGGGCTGTGGGCTAGGATGCAGGGGCTGCGTCTGGTTCTCACTCTCGGCATAAGTGACCAGTGACCTTGGCCTTAGTTTTCTTTCCTGTACAGTGAGGACCTAGATGCTCTTTCAGGTCTCATCCAGATCTCACCTGTGTGTGAAACTCTCCGAGTCTCTGAATCATCCCGTTTTGGTGGCCCATGGATCCACCCAGAGACAGGATGCCCAGCTGGCTTCAGAAACCCCATTTCCTGCTGTCAGGACTGACTTGATGTGGTCTGTTCTCCACTCTCAGGGGATGCTTTGGGCGTTGCTGTGCGATACATCACTTCAGAAGTCCACGGTGCCCGGCCTGGGGCCTCTAAGGCAGTGGTCATCCTGGTCATGGATGTCTCCACAGATTCGGTGGCTGCAGCAGCCGATGCTGCCAGATCCAACCGTAAGTGTCCAGCAGACAGTCCTAAGACTGCAAAACTGCTACAGGACTGAGCATGGGAAGGTGTTACTTTCGGGAGTCCTGGCTGATTTAAATGCTCAGTGCCCACATGTGCCTTGGTTTCAAATAGCAGGAAATTATCCAATCCCTGTGTTGTTTGGAAACCAAGTAGTAATAATTGTGTGCTTACCAAATGTCATGCAATTGTACGCCATTTGTGTGCATTCTTTAGATTTTAACCTTTAATAAAATTGCTGCATATTTTTCCTTCGTGTCCAAGGGTGGGTCATACCTCACACTTTTCCTTTCTAAAGCGGTGTCTTGGTCTCTCACGTGTCTGAGGCCAGGGGGATTCATTACAGGGCCTTGAGAACCACCAGGGACCTTCAGGCATTCAGAGCCCTTTTCCAGTACCAGCCCGATGGGTTTGGGGGTGCAGGATGGACAAGAGACAAAGGCTGCTACTTTAGGAAGGGGATGATACAGGCGTGACCCGGCCTTGGTGTCCTGTGAGAATTTGTGTACGAATGTCAATAGAACGTGAGCCCAGACAGGTGGTGTGGTGCTGAGGGTGGGCCAGGTGAGGGGACAATGTTAAATCCTCTCATGGCCACCTGGAGAATTGTTCATTTTTCAGTCCTTGTTCCGGAATTGCCTTTTCTCTGATGTCTTCCTGTGAGTTGGTCACCCTGTTTTCTGTATTGCATCTGAACTGCTCAAAATGTGCAAACCACATTGTGTTTTTTGTTGTTGCATATCTGTTTCCTGCACAAACTGGTGGTTTTTTGAAGGCAAGGGCAAAATCTTACTTATTTTTGTGTCATCTGTTCATGCACATACTCATTGCTCAGCCCTGTGACATTTTCCTTTCTCTTCTTACACTCACGCCCTGGGTGGTGTCATTCAGGGTCATTCATATACCACTGACTTCGAAGTTCCCATCTCTAGCCTGGATCTCTCACTTTCAACTCCACCTCGATGCTCCAGCAGGCAAGTCACTGTAGCTCGAATTCCTGACCTTGTCACCCAGATCTCCTCCTCCCATAGTCTTTCCCATCTTTTATAAAATGTGGCAATTCCATCCTTGTTGTTGCTCAGATCCCAAACCTCAGCATCCATGATTCCTTTTTTTCTCTCATGCTTCCATTCAATCCATCGGCAAACGATAGCTCCTTCTTCAAAAGATATTGAGGACCCCACCACGCCATGTCACCTCCACCACGCCACCTGATCCAAGCCCCCATCCTCTCTCACTGGATTATTGTAATGTCTGTCTAGCTGGAGCCCAGCTTCCACCCTTGCTCCCTGTGGTTCATAATCAACACAGCAGCTGTAGTGACCCTGCAGCTCATGTCACTCCTCTGCTCTGAAGTCTTGGCTGGCTTCCTGTTTCACTCAGAGAACGCATTAAGTCCTTACTGTGGCCTATGAAGCTTTGCATGATCTGTGCCCCCCTCCCTGTCCTGTTTGCTCTGCTCCCACCACCCTGGGGTGTGCCTCATACTTCTGCTCTGGGGCCTTTGCACTGCATGTTCTCTCTGCTTGGGATATCCTCTTGGCTCCTTCCATCCTGACTTCAGGTCTTCACTCAAATGCCCTCTCTTCACTGAACACAAGGAGAACCACCTTGTATGAAGCAGTAACTCCCACTTCTGCCTGTGAGCACTCCCATACCCCATTTTGTTTTTTTCTAAGCACTATCCACATCTGAAATATCAATACTAGGTATTTACTTCTTTGTGTGTTTGTTGTCTGTCCGTCTCCAGTGTAAGCTCCATGGGGACAGGGACTTCATCTGCTTGGTTCGCTGCATCCCCATTGCTTAGAATAGTGCCTGACACCAAGTATGAGCTCATTAACATTTGGGGACTAACTGAATATCCTCCTCATGGGGTATGTGTACACAACCAGTTTAGAAAACATGAGGCTCTAGACAGATACGAGGTGTAGCTTCAGACTAGTCCATTTTGCACCCACCTGACCAAAGCTTGTTGACAGAGACCCTTTCTTGTTCCTCTGCTAACTCTAGGAGTGACAGTGTTCCCCATTGGAATTGGGGATCGGTATGACGCAGCTCAGCTGAGAATCTTAGCAGGCCCAGATGCCAGGTCCAACGTGGTGAAGCTCCAGCGAATTGAAGACCTCCCCACCATGGTCACCCTGGGCAACTCCTTCCTCCACAAGCTGTGCTCTGGTGAGTCTTGTAGTATTTTCTTCCCTCCTCAAAAAACAAAACCCAAAACAACAAAACCTATTTCAGAGACCTGAGGGTGTCCATGCACAAGATTTGCCCTTGAATGAAGATTGTTATATAGACCAGGACCTTTAAGTTTCTGTGCATGGAAAGTTTGTAGTACTGACTCCAAGTGTTTATAAGAAAGCTCTCTGAGAATAGCCCTCTTCCCATTCTAAGTGTCCATCCATATTTTAGCAGAAAAAGCCCACACTTAGTTGTACACCGAGATATTGGATAAAGAAGTGGAAGAGAGGACAGGGAACCTCAACATCCTGCAGATGATGGTCTCCTACCCTGTGCCCTATACTCCCTCTCAGCAAGAATATATAGGGCTTTGGAAATGCAATAGCATGGAACAAAAGATCAAAGCACCATAGTTTAAGTGAGCATAAGGTTAGAAACCTTCCTTTAGCCACATATGATTTCTTTTACCTGGTTTGATATGTTTTCCTAATGTAGTTAGCAATGAGTCAAAACCTGCTACAGAGTTATTGCCTTTCCTTCCTGGTAGGAATTTTCCAGATCTCTTTGAAGTTTTCAGGATCTTGCCTCACTTCCTCCCTACTCCCCACATAGGCACTGAACTACCAAAGAGGAAAAGGAGATACTGACCGTGAGAAAGCTTTATGAACCATAATCATTGCCCTGTTATCACTATTGCTAGCAACGCAATGATAAATAACCTCAAAGCCACCCTGAAGAACCCTGGGATCCTGCTTCTTATCTGGTATACCCACACCCTCACTGTTAAATTCACTCAGATTCTTTTCAGAGTTCAGTTGACTTCAAGAACTAGCCCAGGTAGCCCAAGCATGCATTGTGAATGGCTGAGAATTTCTGGGTGATAGGCGGGATCTCAGATCTTGTTTGTATCTGTTTCAGGGTTCGTTAGGGTTTGCATGGATGAGGATGGGAATGAGAAGCTGGTAAGTACCCTTCTGTTGACTTTCTAAGAAAAATTAGAGGTGTATATTTTAAGTCCTTGTTCCTCCTTGTTAACTTTTCTTTCCTTCTTATGGTCTTGGTCCAATTCTACTTTTTTACCATTACTGCCTTTTTTTTTGTTGGGGGAGGGGAAGGTGAGGACAGGTCCACCTAAGAATCTTATCTTCTGTATCTTGACTCCTCGCCATTTAGGCCTATGTCCAAGTCCTGTAGATGGGCTTACAGTTGGAGTTCCTCACCCCACGTCCTGCCTAAATCTTGTTCTTCTTTCTGCAGCCTGGGGAAGTCTGGACCTTGCCAGATCAGTGCCACACAGTGACTTGCCTGCCAGATGGCCAGACCTTGCTGAACAGTCATCGGGTCAACTGTGATCGGGGGCCAAGGCCTTCCTGCCCCAACAGCCAGGCCCCTATCAGAGTGGAGGAGACCTGTGGCTGCCGCTGGGCCTGCCCCTGTGAGTCCCTGGCTTCACCAGCCTAGACAGTGTTAAAGGGGCCGTGCTTTTAGCTGGGCTGTGCAGAGAGGTGGACCAGAAGCTGACCAGCCCAGAGGCACCCTTTTCCTCCTTGCCACATGCACAGTGCCACCTTCACCCATGTCCCCTCCCTCCTGTGTCCTCCGGACATGTATGCATTCAGTCCCAGGAATCTCTGCTCTCTTCCTGTGTCTTTGGAGGGTACTTCTCAGGTTACGCATAACCAGAAGGAAGAACTGACTTTCTGAGGTCAGTGCTCAACTTGGCTGTTGGCAACCTTTAGGAACCTATGCAGTGGAAGTGCAATAGTGAGAGAGATGCCCCCAGAAAACCCCAATCACACCTGCCACTGTAGCAGAGTTGGGTGCAAATAGTTTATCATCACAGTGGCCTGGTTTAGGAGAAGGCCACTTCATCCTTAGGAGAAGTCTTCAACTTCATCTCATACAAGGCTGTGGAGAGCTTTCATCCATGGGGTGGGTAGTCCTCCGTCTCATGGTTGCGAGAATGGCTGCTTATGATAACCCCTACATAGCAGTGGATAGATCATAATTATTTTGTTGAACAGACATGCTTGTAGGATGCAATAAAAACTGCATTTTGTTCTCACTCTCCCTTCAGGATATATTTAGTGGGATAGCTTTTCTCCCTGGACTGGATGAGAACTCTACCAGACCTCATTTGACTTCTGCTTATCCATAATGAGTTCTATGGTCCCTCTCAATCATAAAAAATTAGTCTCAATTTGGTAATTAGATGCCTTCTCCTGTGTAATAATCAAAGCCTTGGCCTTGAGTTAGAGTTAAAACACCTCCCTAATCCCCACTTGAACTGCCTGCCTCTGGGAAAGGGGCGAGGTCAGCCTATTTCCCTGGAGCACGAGAGAGGGGAGTTGGAAGAGGGTGCAGCAGGGTCTGGGGGCTCTTGCGTCACTGTGCTTCAGTGAGAAGGCTCTGCACTCTCTGGCCTGGCAAGTGCTTAGGAAGCCTCTGGTTCTCGTCTGGTCTCTTGATTTCTTAAGAGGCTCTCTCATATTCCTCTGACACTCCGTATTGGGGTGCAAGAAGTAGTCTATATGCTTTGGCTGGGTGCTGCTCTTTCCTGATTACTGTTTTTATTTTTTTACATTAAACTTGTCATAGGTTCTCTTTCTTTTGGGATCCTCCTTGTCCCATAACAGAAGTTTTCTTAGGATCAGATTTAGGACAATGCCAGGCTATATTTCTTTGTAGGTCCTACATCTTGTCCCCAGGACTCACGTACACCTTCGTCCCACTGTTGGAGGGGGGTGTACCTGATTCCCCAAACATGAGCAAGTCTCCTTCTTACTGCCTGGCCACCTGTGGCCAATAGCCATAGCTTCTCTCTTTTAGATTCTTCAGGTGTATGTCAGACACTGGTTCCATAGCTGCATGGAACACAAACCCATCTCTAGGAGCGGTCTCTTGCGAGTCCTGCTCTTAGGCCTGGGTGTCCCATTTTCTCCTGGTGGGGTACGTGGGGATGCGAGGCTCACAACACACTTAGCGGCTCTCTTCAAGTAAGTCTCTTCCTAAATTCGGTCCATTGGTGCCTCTCTGACTCCTTTTTATCCTAAAATGAGTGAAGGGCTTTAGGTGTGCTAACACTAGATTTTGGCCATTTTTTAAAAAACATTTTATAACTTTTGAATAATTGCAGACTTACAAAAAATTTGCATAAAAATAGTGTAAGGAATTCCTGTATACTTCCACCCAGACTTTAGTATCTTATATGATCACAGTAAAATGATCGAAATCAGGAAATTAACATCACTAAAATACTATTACCTTATTCAGTTTTTGCCTCTTGTCCAACTGATGTCCTTCTTTTTGGATGTAGGACTCAGCCCAGAATCATGCATTATATTTAGCTGTCGTGTCTCCATAGTATCCTTAAATCTGTGACAATCCCTTAGTATTTCTTTGATTTTTATGACTTTGATGTTTTGAAGAGTTCTGGCTAGTAATTTTGTAGAATGTTTCTCAATTTGAGTTAAATTCAGGTTACACATTTTGTCAAGCATACCCCAGAAGACACACTGTGTTGTTTTTGGTGTAACAGGAGGAGGCACATGAAATCATTTTGCCCCATTATTAGGGATGCTCAGTGTCCTCACTTGGTTAAGGTGGTATTCACTTGGTGTCTTCACTGAAACGTTATTCTTTCCCTCCTTGCACTTAATAATTATCATGTGCAGTGATAATTCGAAACTATGGAAATGTATTTTTCACCCGCTAATTTTAGCATGCATTGATAATCCTTGCCTGCAACAGTTCTTACTGTGGTGTTTGCCAAATAGCGATTTTCAACTTCCACCATCCCCTCTGTATTTGCTAGTTTCAATTCTATTGAAAGGAAGAGATTTTCTTCTCTGTTATTTAATAACTCAATTATTTCTATCAATATGGACTCATGAGTTCTTATTTTATTCTATGGGGTAAGTCCATTACTTACTAGCATTATTTATTTTCTTGCTCAAAGAGTCCCAGATTTGGCCACAGGGAGCCCTTTCAACTGGGCTCTCACGTCCTGTTGACATGTCTACCCCCTTCCTCTCTCAGTCAGAGCCTGGATCTCAGTATTCACAATAGATTTATATATTGGTTTAATTCCAGGGTATACAAAAAGTAGCTTCAGAATCGCTAACCAACACTTTTGTGAAAAACAGACCCACTAACTGGAGAGCATGATATTTGTCTACAACTCTGTCTGTCTTTACTCGTTGAGTCTCTGTAGTAAATTCCCCCTGAAGTTACTTAGGCTGCCTGCCCCCCTCAGTGTAGTTGTCTGTTCATCGCTGTTAGTTTACTTAGTTTCTGTTCATACTCCATGTTGGATTTCCCTCATCCCCATCTTAGCTGATTTTAATTATTTATTTGTTTTTGGTTTGTGAAGACTATTATCATAGTCTTAAATGTCAGAACACAACAGAAAAGTACACATGTGGTCCTCAACTTACAATGATTTGACTTAGCAGGTTTTCGACTTCACAATGGTGGGAAAGCCATAAGCAGTCAGTAGCAACTGTACTTCAAGTCCTGAATTTTGGCCACTTCCGGGCTAGCTACATGCGGTATGACCCTCTGTCATGATACCGGGCAGCGCAGGGGGCTGCAGCTCTCAGGCAGCTGCAAATCACTAGGGTAGACCACTGACACTCTGCGGTGTGTTCATTGTGTGAGATGGTTGTGCTGAAGGAAGGCTGCAACCGCAGGCCAATGTAAGGGTTCTGAGCATGTGCAAGGTAGGCTAAGCCAAGCTACGAGGTTCATTATGTTATGTGCCTTAAATGCATTTTCAACTATGATATTTTCAGCTTACAATGGATTTATTGGGAGGTAGCCCCACTGTAGGTCAAGGGGCATCTGAATTCAGAAATGTTACCCTTCTCTTTCCTTCATCTTCTCTGCTCATTCCCACCTGTTATTCCTTGGGGGCAACCTGTTTCGTTCACTTCTGGCTTATCCTTCTTTACAAGTGAGCTTTGCCATTTTTGATTTAAAAATATTTCTTGGAAATGCTCCCTATCAGTTCAAAGAGAGCAGGTGAGCTAAGAGATGTTCACAGAAATGAAGTGATTTATCCAAGGTCACAGTGCAAGCAAGGGTGAAACTCAGTCCTAAATTTCTCTGGCTCTGAAGTACTTGTATCTCAGTAACAGTATTGTATGGTGGGCAGAGCCACTGTCACCGATTAGCCAAGTGTGAGCTAACACCATTTCTTTCCCTTGTGACTTACCACATTCTCCTAGAAGGTGGGGCTGGATTCCTTAAGGCTTGGCAATAGTCATAGCTCTAGCATTTGGGACCCCTTGTAGCACTGATGTCAACAGGCCAGCAGCATTCAGTATGGGCACTTGGAAGTGACTGGCTGCTCAGGGACTTAGGGGATTTTAAGTGGAAGAGCGCTTGGAGTGGCCGCTCAGCTCCGACAGATGGCACCGCCAGCCCATCAGTCGTCAGCGGCTGTGCTGCGCTGAGGTTCAGGTCTCTCAGGCAGGTGGAGATGCCCAGGCCTTTCTGCGAGTGAGGGGCATTAGTGTGGCCATGCTGACCCACGGAACTGCCTCTGAGTTCTTGGGCTTTTATTGACCCACCGCCATGGATGGGATTATGGTCTCCAACTTCACTGAGGTCCACAGTTAGCTTTTGAATCACGTATGCCAGGGGTGCCTTCCACGGGAGGATTTTCACTGAATTATCTTACGTAGATTCACGATGATTGGTAGCCCCAAGTGGTGTTTTAATACGAATTTTGAGAATTTGTTGATTATGTGAGTGAATGAGTAGCAAAGGAGGGAGTGCTCAGGCCCCACCATTTGTTTTGGCTTCAGAAATATTTCTCCTGTGTGATCTCTTAAGGGATCAAGTCAGCGTGGCTACTAGTGCCATTAGTCACTTGGCAGCGGAAAGGACACATGTGTTTTTAGGTGAACTTCCATTACAATGAGATCGTGAGCTCATGGTTTGCTTAGCTCCTCATGATTTCAGTGAGTCATAACACCCCTAGAACTTGACTTTGTTTCCTGCGCCAAGGCAGAGTAGAGCATTCAGCTTGCACATTACAATCTTTTTTTTTTTTTGGAAACATGGTTCTGTGATTTGCCACATTATATTAATATAACACTTGCCCTTCTAAGCCTTCTCTAGGAAACTATTTAATGACCAAATGTTACTTACTCGAGGCCCTCTGCCTCACAGAATCTCCGTTTCCTAATCTATAAAAAGGAGGAAATGAAACTACAGGACCTCAAAGGGCCCGTTCAGCTCTCAGCTCTGTTTATTGGTGCGCAACTTGGTGACACTTACTGCCTCTTTGTACGTATGGAGTCTGGCTAATGTCACCTGCCTTATTTGCTCTCCCCTGTCCAGGTGTGTGCACAGGCAGCTCTACCCGGCACATTGTGACCTTTGACGGACAGAATTTCAAGCTGACTGGCAGCTGTTCGTATGTTCTGTTTCAAAGCAAGGAGCAGGACCTGGAGGTGATTCTCCATAATGGTGCGTGCAGCCCAGTGGGGAGGCAGGCATGCATGAAATCCATCGAGGTGAGGCACAACGGCCTCTCCGTCCAGCTCCACAGTGACATGGAGGTGAGAGGCGCCTTCTGTGGGTCCCTTGGCAGGGCAGCAGCAGAACCTTGGGGCAGCCACACGGGCCTGGTCGGTCTTAGCGGATGCTCCTATTAGGAACTTAGCCTTCTGCCTAGCTAGCAGAGCACCAGCTTCCGAGGAGGGGCTTCTTGCCATCTCCCTTGTTCTGGTGCCATCTCATGTTCTGGGCCCAGGTTTGGCACCAGTTTTAGGTAGCATTAACCGGTGAAGTTCGTGCCAGTTTCTGGCACTGGTGAAAACTGGGGTCGATGCCAGCACTGTTCACCCAGCGGGCATTACGAACCCAGGGCCTAGGACCTGTTAGCTTTCCAACGGAAGATGTGCCTCATGTAGGGCCTTTGGGGATATTTAGGGTGTACACAAAGTGTATGGTTCCAAAGCTTGAAACCCCGCCCCCCTGCAAAACCGATTTAAATAAATGTTTGGTTAAATGTTTACAAAAGGTTATATTAGGCCAACTTCTTCACCTGTTCAGTTAGAAGCCATAAATATTATATTATATGAAAACAACTTATAGGTTAGCTCTCATGTTGTAAGACTTCTTGAATATGCACAGTGATGGCTGGAAAGTCATGGCTAGTCATCTGTTAAATGACTGCCTCACAGACAAACATTTTAAAATTAAAAGGAGAAAAAGCCTTCTGAAATCTTTACAGCAAAAATTATATTTATCATGAGATGTGAATACATCTTGGCATGTTTAATATGATGCGTGAAGGGGGGATGCTGGTGAGCCGGCAACACAGCAACTTTCCCAGCCCGTGCTGAAGGGGTTGCCCTCCCCTGGACAGCACAGACTCAGGGTTCAAGGTGCACCTCAGTCACTGGGCCTTCGGGTTCCCCATGCATGGCTTTCTGTACGGCATGATAATAGTCTGCTCTCCTGCAAGCCCTGGGAAACTCCTTTATCTTAGAAGAGCTGCCGATAAATATCAGGGTTTGCGGAAAACACTGGAGCTGAGTGTGGGGGCCGTTGGAGACCGTTAGTAACTTCAGGGAAAAGCTGAGGATGAAGTTCCAGGATTCCTGATGCATATGACAACTGATGAGTGATTTTCTTCTTTGGGCAGGTGGGAGTCAACGGGAGACTGGTCTCTGTCCCTTACGTGGGTGGGGACATGGAAGTCAGCATCTATGGTGCCATCATGTATGAGATCAGATTCAATCACCTTGGCCACATCCTCACATTCACTCCCCGAATCAATGAGTTCCAGCTGCAGCTCAGCCCCAGGACCTTTGCTTCAAAGATGTACGGTCTCTGTGGTAAGAAGGTCTTCTTGACTCTCCCCCTTTTATATGTAGAAACCTTCTTTGATCTACTCTCAGGCCTCTGTGAGGCCTGTGTTTCTGGGTCTGGCAGCAGGATTCAGACACCAGTGGGGGCTGGAGAATGACTGGGTCTCTGGCATCAATGTGTTGGCACCGGCGGCCACCAACCTTGTCTCTTTCCTTGTTTCCGTAGGGATCTGTGATGAGAATGGGGACAACGACTTCATGCTGAGGAACGGCACGGTCACCACAGACTGGAAAACGCTCGTCCACGAGTGGACTGTGCAGCAACCTGGGAGGACGTGCCAGCCCGTTCCCGAGGAGGAATGCCCCGTCTCCAGCACCTCCCACTGCCAGGTCCTCCTCTCGGCACCGTTTGCTGAGTGCCACAAGGTCCTTGCTCCAGCCACCTTTCATGCCATCTGCCAGCAGGACAGTTGCCACCCGGAGCAGGTGTGCGAGGTGATTGCCTCTTACGCTCACCTCTGTCGGACCAGTGGGGTCTGTGTTGACTGGAGGAGAACAGACTTTTGCGGTGAGTGTCCCTAAGTCCCCCTAGAAATTGTGAATGCCAAATGACTGTGGGCTCGCCCCACTTCTCTGGGACTCAGAGTCTTCACCTGGGTAATGAGGATCAAGATCCTACCTTTTCTCTTACCCGGGATTCCAGTTAGGGTCAAAGGAAATGGTGGATGTGTAAGTTATGTACGCGTAGAATGAAAGTATGATCATCTCTATTAGTGCTTCTGATGTTCAGAAAAATGTGATTTTAACATGTTAGACCCAGATGTGCCTCTGTTTCCCTCTGGTGGCTGTGAGCGATCCCGAGTGACCTCCCTTTCCGTCCGTAGCTATGTCGTGCCCACCGTCCCTGGTGTACAGCCACTGCGAGCGCGGCTGCCCCCGGGGCTGCGAGGGCAACTCGAGCTCCTGTGGGGACCACCCCTCGGAGGGCTGCTTCTGCCCCTCACAACACGTCGTGCTGGAAGGCAGCTGCGTCCCCGAGGAGGCCTGCACCCAGTGCGTCGGTGAGGATGGAGTCCGGCACCAGGTAGGAGCTCTGGGCTCTCGCCTCCCGTGGGGCTGCTTCTTCTGGGGTCAGTAGGATGAAGTGCTCACCAGTGACTGATCCCTGCCAACTTTCATGGCAGGGTTGACTCCTAAGGGGGGGTCACTGAGAGATAGGGAAGCTGTATGACACAGTGGCTTTTGAGTCCCATCTTGGTTCATATCTTGAGTCTGTCATGTATTAGCTGTGTGATCGAACAGCAAAGTGCCAACAACACTTTGTCGATAATTACTACTACTATTACTCTTACCACTGTATTCATGGAAATAGATGCCAAAGGAACCCAGGAGGGGATGGGAAAGAATATTGTATAAGGTGATATCTATCATTATGAAGCTATATTATATACTTTGCACTGTGCTAAGCACTACATAGTCATCATATCTCAACATTTTTCAAAGGTGTGTTTTGCAAAGAACACTAGCTAAACCAGTTAAACAGGTTTCTTTACTGCAGGACTCTTTAGAGCTTCTGATGTACTAATGCGTGTTGCAAGGAAATTATTTAAGAGGGTTTTTGCTTCTCAAACTGATCTGACCACAGAGGCTGTATGTGTGGTGGATGAGGGAGTGCGTGTGTGCGTGTGTGCGTTCAGGCGGCAGACCTTGGACTGGGATTGCACAGAACACACTGGGTATCCTATACTGATACGGTCTTATACATACTCACAAAACCTCTAAGAGAAAACTAAGGACTACAGACCTTAGGGCCTCGCCCATGAACACGGTTTGAAAGTGATAGAGTTGGGAGCTTGATTCAGAATTTGAAGGCATGTCTGACTCCAAAGAGCTTGCTTGTTCCAAAACATGAAGTTGCCCCTTTACTGGGTCATTTTGGGCTGGTTTGCTTAGAAGTGATCAATTCTTTTAGCCCTGGTAGGAGTTACTGAGGACATTTTGAAAGGATCCTCTCCCATCCTAAGACGGCAGTCCTTTCCCTCCAGAGCTGACGACCTATATATTTTTGTTGGATCGGGGCAGTGTGTGCAGGTGCATGCGAACATGTGCTGCGGGCCCGTTCTTCATCCTTGACAGAGAAGATTTCAGAGCATGGTAGTGGGAGGAGTACATTTGGCTTCTAGCACAGAAAGTGTTTTATGATCACATGCTGAACCCAAGACCTGACGTCTCCATCATCACCAAGGGGGGCCTTTATCCCTCAGCAATAGGGTTTGGTGACTTACCACCATGTTTCACCACAACTAGGAGGACTTGTGGTAAGGCTAGCTGACCAAATTGGGGGATGATGAAAGCAACAATTCCAGTAACTGTACTCGTCTGCCCCTGGCTTTGTAAGCCAGGAAATGCACAATTGTATTTGATTTTCTCCAAAGCTCTGTAGAGTTGTTATTACATGTCCCACTGAATGGATGAGGAAACCGAGGCTCTGATGGCACAAGGTGATGAAACCGGCATTCCTACTCACTACACCAGGTCATCCCACAGTGTCCGGGCCCTGCCATTGATCTCATTTGAATTTTGAGCTAAACTCCGCTCTGCCTGGGTGTCTAGAGGAGCTGGACATCCATTAATTAGGCTGTTACCTGGATGGTGCCATCTGCTCTGTTTTGTTGTTGGGCTCGATCCCAGTAGATCCCCTTTATTTTCCCTGTGGAAACTGATTAATAAGAGGGAAGCCCAGCCATACTCTACTGCCATGTTTCAACTTGCCAGTGTAAGCACCTTCCCGTAGCACAATTTCTCCAAGCGAGCTGACAAAACCTTGCACTGCTCTCCCTGATTTGCACAGCTCCTGGACTCCTGCTGGGCTCAGTGACGTGTGCCATGCGCAGGTGGGGCTAGCACCCAGTGGTCATTTCGGACTGGTTTTGCTGGCAGTGTAAGATACTCTCATAAGGAGGCAGATATGGTCTCTACCCTCTTCCTTGGCATTCTGTGAGGAGAAGTCCGCTGAAGTTTGCCAAGTGTTTCTGGCTCCGTAAGTGTCTGCTGTCTGCAGGGTCCCTTTCACTGGTCCCTCACCTTCAGTCCAACACATTGGAATAGACATTTATGTTGTATGAAGAATGCTTACAAAAGTGCAATATTTTTGACATAGAAACCATCTTATAAGTATATTTTAAAATCAGGTGATGCAAAACTAGTTAACCAAACACTATGAAGGGAACACAGCCAGTCTTAGTTATTTCAGAAAATATAGCTGAAATGGATGAAAACAAATATCCAGCCACCTGCAATTGCAGCTTTTATTTTCAAAACTAGAGTAAGAATAAAAAAAAATCTAATATGAAAAATATTTCCATTAAGTGAATTTTTTTTTTAACTGAAAAAGCCTAGAATTTTTTTCTTCAGGGAAATAAACCAGGGAATAAATCTCCTGTGGTAACTTCAGAAGGGCAAAATATTTACCAGTTTCCATAGCTCTTGTTTAGTTTACAAAGTGCACTCTAAAGATGTGAGTGAGTCTTTGGAGCTGTCTCAGAAAGGATCCAGAGACACACTGGCTGTCCCCCTCAGTGTTGGGGGCAGTGGGGGCGCTGTGCGGGCAAGCGCTGCTTCGGCCCAGCACACAGCAAGAATTGCCTGCCTCTCCCGGAATCCTAGCGCCTGGAGCCTCCCTTTTCCCCTGCTCCCTGGGGGTCCGTTACCTACACATTTCAATCCCGTCTTCTCTCCAATTCTCAGCGGTGGTGCATGATGACTTGTATCCCGTGCTGTTCCCTTGCTGTTTTCTCTGTAGGCCGTTTGTTTGGTCATCTTGATTTAATCCTAAACTCCAGCTACCGCTCTCATACCTGTTCTCCTGTCCCAGTAATTGTCACTGCTGGCCACGGAACCTGGTGGTTGAGACAGGGCTGCCTGGAGTTGGCCTGCGCTGATGCAGGAGCGCCATCTTCTGGCCCACTTGCTGCATAACCTTTGCGGGTAATGCCCCTGTAGAGCACGCCGCTGGAGTTTTTTAGAAGCTTAGCGTTAGCAGAAAGAGCTTTTTCAGGGGCCATAGAGTCCCGTCTCCTGTCTCCAGCAGGCCTCATTAAAGCTGCCTGGGAAAATAAAACCCCATGGAGGAGAGGGTTAGCACCTGCTTTTGATCATCTGTTGTGGTGTTGCCCACTCTCTGGATAGTTGTAAAGCTGTATTATTTATTCTTAAATTTAAGTCTCTGAAGTCCACAAAAAGAGTCTCTTTAAAAAGTCTCTTTTACAAGAGAGGAAACCCCCTCAAAATATATAAAAACGATGACTTTCTCCTTTCTCATCTCATCCCGTTTGCCATTTAAAAGTCGGAATACAGAATCCCCCATCCCCCACCATTTGCTGCATCACCACCAGGGCAGAGAGGCTCGAGGAAATGTGAGATGTTCCCCACCCCTGCCCCTGTCCAGCCTCTCTGCTCCACCTCCGAGGCCAGCGCCCACGGGCCCTCCATGCGTCTTCCCAGAGCCTTGCAGAAACACTGGAATAGTGGCCCCTGCAGCCTCCTTTCTGGTCTCCTATTCACGGCTCCTCCCTCCTCCATCTTGCTGCCTTCCCCGTGTTGGCCCTTATAGAACCCTGCCCCTTGGAGGCAGGGTCCTGCTGGCAAAGCTTCAGGGCTGCCCCTTGCCTACCAAGTTAAGCTCAGTATCCTCAAGTGGGCAGGGAAGGCCTCTGTGACTGCCCACCGGCCCACAAGGAGATTTCCTGCTCTGTTCTCACCTGGAATTCTTGCTCTCCCCCTCCCCCCACCCCCATGGCCAGGCTTCTTCCACCCTTCACAGGCCCACCTTCTGGAGGCCTCTCTGAGTCCCCAGCCCTAGTGTACTAGTCTTTTGCCCTCTTGTGGCCCCTTTGCTTTTCATTTAAAAAAATAGCTTTATTGAGATGAAGTTTATATATAGTAAACATCGCCGAACAACATGTACCATTTGATGAGGTTTGCCAGGCACGTTCCTGTAAAACTGTCATCACAGCCAGGACAATGACCATCTTCATCTCCCCCAAGGTTTCCTTGTGCCTCCTGCGAACACACCCCTGTCTCGTGTCCCCAGGCAAGCACTGGTCTGCTTTCTGTCACTGGAGACTTGTTGCCATTTTCTGGAATTCTATATAAATGGGATCATGTAGCATGTACTACTTTTTGGCCTGGCTTCATTCATTCCATGTAACACGGTTGAGTTCCACCCATGAATGTTGTACGTTTTGACAGTTTTTATGGCATGAACGTGTCACACTTTATTTGTCTCATGCACCTTTTCCTGCATGAGTCTTACTTCCTCAGGCTGACTGCCAGCCATTGGAGTGCTGTGACAGTGTGTGCGCGGTGCCTGCCCCTCCCACAGCCCCAGTGGTGTGGCTCGCCTGTGGGAGGCACTGTGACGGCCCGTGAGTGGCAGGAGTAGAGCATGTGGCTCAAGTCCTGGGTGTGCCACCTGCTGAACATGAGAAGGAACCTTCTCTGTGCCTCAACGTCATCATCTGTACACGTGCAGGGTACTAGTACTTGCCCGATAGGGTTATGATTAGTAATATAAAGTGAATAAATGTAAAGTCCCTAGAAACAATATCTTTCGAACATATCTGATGCTAACTCTTACTGGGAAACAGCAGAGCACAGTGTTAAAAGGATGGATTTGGGGTTCAAATCCCAGCCCTGCTGCTGCAGTCGTGGGCCCGAAAGTGCCTCAGCTTTCTCCTTTGTCAAGTGGGGATGATAGTGTACCTATCCCGTCCACAGGGTTGCAGTGAGGAGTGAATGAGTCATTTATATAAAGCCTTTAGCACAGTGGCACACAGCAGATGCTCTTCGGTTGCTGGCTGTCTTTGTGCATTGAGTGAGTGGGAGGCATTGGGGAGGATCAGAGGGTTGGATCCTCTGATCCAACGTGGGGGGGGGCAGCGTGGGGGAAGGGCAGTTTACTGGAGATCCCTGATCTCCCTTCTCAGGACTGATCACTGACTGTGGAGACAGATGGGTGAGCAAGACTTTCTTGACCTGGCAGAAACTTGGCAGAGGCTTTTGTGACACTGGATAAGAATGTGTTTATTCAGGGGCATTTTAGTTGCATTTAATTTTAACTTGGGATTTAACTTGGTGGCTGAGTCTAGAGGGGGACCTAGTCCTGGCTCTGTAGTCCTCACATGTGCTAGCGACAGCCTCCCACTCCTCACAAGAGTCCTGGGAGGCCGGCTTGGGTGCCCTTGCTTCACAGGTGAGGAGACAGATGCACAGAAGACACGTGAGCATCAGGTCTTTCTGACTTCAAAGTCCTTATGCAGTAGGGCTGCCTGCAGCTCTGGGAAGCTTGCTTTACCAATTGGGTGAATCCCTTTCTAAAAAAAAAACCGGCAAAGCGATCTCTACAATCACCTCCAGTACCAACACTAACAGTTCTGACAGTTGTGCGGTCCCCACCTCAACTCTTCCTGCCCCATTCATTGTCTTAAGTCAGTTCCAGAAAAGGCCGATGGTGTGATCATAGGAATTCTCACTTTCTGGCTTAGCTTAGTTTTAGCGCCACCATCTGAGAAAGCAGCAAGGAGAGCTTCCACATTTTCTAAAATCTGTAGTTTGTCATTCCCCTCAGTTTACAAAGCAGGATGGGCTGCCTTTCCGATGCCCCATGCTCCTCCAGGACTTTCCTTCTCAGAACCTGCCTCCGCCTTTCAACTTGGGTGGTTCACCCCTGTGGCCCAGGCAGAGGCCTGGCTCAGGGGAGGTGGAGCCAGAGGTGGGGGACCTGACTTCCAAGTGCTCCAGGCTTTCTGCCCTCCTGTCCTGGGCCCCTTCTGAACCTCGTTTTCCCTCAGTACCTAGAAACCTGGGTCCCAGACCACCAGCCCTGCCAGATCTGTACCTGCCTCAGTGGGCGGAAGGTCAACTGCACCTCACATCCCTGCCCCACGGCCAGAGGTGAGTTCACCCTCCCCTGGGGCCCCTGGAAGGAAGAAGGGCTGGTTGCCACCAGATGCAAATGTGGATTTCCTGGTCCCTGCCCATGTTTCCCAGGCCAGCCCACCCTTCTTTACCTCTCTGAGCTGGGGTTCCCGTTGTTCTGCCCCTGGAGTAGCCATTCTCAGAGGTTAGCCCTGCCGTCCTGTCCTGCCTTGGCCCTCAGACTCAGCGTCTCCTGGAGGGCACACGCAGGGGTCAGCAGGACACAGGGGAGACTCATTCGTCGGTGGTTCTGTGGCCTGATACCTGCCTCGTGGCCTCCCACGTTGGGCCTCTGCTGGTTTCAGTGGCCGAGAGTCTGCAGCATTTTAAATGCTGCTCTAAGCTGTTCCACTCTTTCTTTCTTTCTTTCTCTGACTTTGGTGGCGTTCCTCTCCAGCTCCCACATGTGGCCCGTGTGAAGTGGCCCGTCTCCACCAGAACTCGGACCAGTGCTGCCCGGAGTATGAGTGTGGTACGTGTCCCACCCTGGGCACTCTCCAGGGCCCAGGCCCCAGCCCCGGGGGTATCAGTACAGGTGCTGCCTCAGGCACACGGCCCCAGGCACAGGGTGTGTGAAAGGAGGTGGGTAAGGGCCGACTGGGTTTTCCCCAAAATGCAAATAGTAACTTTTAGGAAATAGGATTTGCTTCCTAGAGTAATTCTGCAGGGAATCATTAAATGTCAAATTTGAAAGCATTCAAAAAAGAACAGGGTAAGCACCAGGGGGTGGGGGTGGGGGGACTGCACAGAAATTTACCACAGAGGAAGTTGTGCCAACCTATTTTCCTCTTCGTTTCTGAGGATCTAGATGTAGAGAAGGCCACACACGGGGCACCTTGATTTCAAGAAGTTATTTGTCAAAGGGTTTCATTATTGGCTCACAAACTGCATAGTGAATAATGGGCTGAATAACCATATAATTAAATGAATCCAGAGCTGATGGAATTGTGGTTAGCATGACAGGAGACCTCAAATGCCCTGTCCCTGTCCTTTCCAATGCGTTTATTAACTGTATGGATGAAGACATAAAAATTAAATGATCTAAGACATTTATGTGTGCTGATGAAATTGATGGGGATAAATAGACATCCTTTGGAGAGGGAGATCTGACTTGAGAACAGCTTGTGTAAAACAGGTCTGAGAATGTTAACAGCAGATAGAGCTGGAGGGATCATGTAGTTCAAGTCCCTCGTTTCGTAAACATTATTCTACTTCTACACTGTGCCAGGCACGCTGCCTTTGTTATTTCATGACATCCTTAGACCAACTCTATGAGGTCAACTTCCCACTTTGCAGAAAATGAAACTGAGGTCTAGAGGGTTCAAGTGACATGGCTGTGGCCTTGAAGTACTATTAGATGACAATTTTAATCAATATGAGCTCATCATATGACCTGGATTGATTGATCAATCTATCCATCTATCTAGCATCTATCTTTCCATCATCTACCTACTTCCCCCCACCCCTACCTCCACCTCCAGCTGTGTCTCTGTACCTCTGTCTCATCATCCCATCTACCTAAAACAGTAGCAGTCTGCGTGAATAAGAATGGAGGGTGCCACTCACAGCAAATACAACAGCAAGCTTGCTGAGCTCTGAGTGGATGTCTCTTTTTCCTGTCCCTTAGTGTGTGACCTGGTGAGCTGTAACCTGCCTCCGGTACCTCACTGTGAAGGTGGCCTCCAGCTGACATTGACCAATCCTGGCGAGTGCAGACCCAACTTCACCTGCGGTAAAGCCTCCATGGATGAAGAGGGGGTGGGGCAGCCACTCTTTCCTGGCCTGGGGAAGGTGACCTGTATTCTCTTTAGCTGTATCTGGGGTTGGAGTAGGTCTGGAACAGAGGAGTTAAGGTCACACCCAGATTGAATCCTCTAAGGATCCTCCTACCTGCATGCTGCTAAAGGGTGTGGGCACAGCTACAGGCACGATCCTCTTGGGCTGTGTTTGGAAGTAGTTGGGTCTGAGATGAAGAAGTCTGCAGGTCTAATTTTTATATACTCCCTTCCTCCCATACACCATTGAGGGGAGGGAATGTTTCCTTGGTTTGTCCTCACCATTGGATCTTACTCCCAAATTTATAGGTTCCTCACTTTGTATGTTAATGTTTTTAATCACTAAATACTATAATTTAAGCATAGGGTTGGGCTAAAGTAAGACATGTGAAGAAACCGAATTCTGTGTTTAGCTACCGAGAATACCCACTTTAAGTCAAGTGGAATTCTTGTCCTGTTGATTTAGAATCTCTCTTGAGTTCCTAGATCCAAGACCTCGAGTGTGAGAGAACACATTGTACTTGAAGGGGGTTGTGAATAAGCAAAGGACACAGGATGGGATCTGGTATTTATACAATGCCATTGTGGATTTGACCAACTGACATCATTGTTTCATTCAGCCTTGTTAGAGGGCCTAAAACTATAGGGTATTCTAGGTACTGAAGTGGGGATAGGATCACATAAGCTACCAGCATGGGAAAATGCTTACCAGCTCATGATGTGCTAGGCCTACTGGGGTCTTAGAGATTCTACATCTGCCATCTCTTGAGAATCAATAGCTGGAAGGGCCCCACCCCTTCCAGATGTGCACGGGAAGGTGGTAGAGCAGGGACTGAATAGCCTTTACTACTTCTCCCTTAAAATTCCTAGCTTTGCATATCTCTTTTTGATTAATGTTCTTATTTTTCTGAAGACTAACTTCTTCTGGGGATGGCTGACTACACTGCAGCCCCTGAACTGCACTCATGTACATTCTGGATTTAATATTCTGGGTCTAGGTTCCCTGGGTCCTTATTTAATATTTAATAGTAGCTGAACACTTACAAACCCTGGAGGATTTCAGTGCTCAGTGTGGCAGGACTAGGGTGTCACCTTGTACTACCCCTCAGCCTGCAAGAAGGAGGAATGCAAACAGGAGAACCCACCCTCCTGCCCCCCACACCGGATACCGACCCTCCGGAGGACCCAGTGCTGTGACGAGTATGAGTGTGCTTGCAACTGTGTCAACTCTACTGTGAGCTGCCCTCTGGGGTACCTGCCCTCGGCCATCACCAATGACTGTGGCTGCACCACGACCACCTGCCTTCCTGACAAGGTAGGGGCTGCTCAGCTGTAGCTGGGATGATGGCCCAACATGGAGATTTGCCTTCCTGCCCAAACCAAGTGCCCTATGGCTCAGTGGGTGAGCGGTCCACATTCTCTCTCAGCCTAATGTAAATTTAGTTAGCTCAGGATATAGTTATAGAGAACCTACTATGTACTCAGCCAGGCTAGGTGCTGAGGTTACAAAGAAAGTATAAGACATGGCCTGGCCTTTAAAGAGATTATTTGTAGGTTAGCTAAGGAAATAATATGATTGCATGGATTATTTAGAGACTAGTTAATAGTTTACTCATTTGTTAATTGCTATCAATTCATCCACCTAGCCTTCCATCCATCCATTTGACCTACCTTCCTTCCTTCCTGCCAATATTTACCAAGTAACTACTATGTTCTACCAGAACTGGTATTGTGTTAGGTGGTATGGAGGAATGTAAGATGCAGTCAACTTGTGGTCTTGCTAGTATATATAAGATGATATAGTCTTATTGTCCAATAAACTGAATGTGATAAAGTATCAACAGATGGTACCGATATTAAATGCACATAGCAGTTATAGGAGAGGCATCCACTAAGAAGGGCTATCATGAAAGGTTTAATCGGCAGAACTTGAAATGAACCAGAACTGCAGCAGGAAGACCCGAGCAGAGTTGCAGCTGCTGGATTATGCAGGGTGAGGCTTGCAATGAGTGCCAAAGAGAAGCCGCAGTTACCTTTCCCTACAGCCTGTTAGGGCTAGAGCAGACACTCATTTACCTGAATGCTCTACACTTCTGGTTTCTCTTACAGCTCAAGGTTTTCTAAGTGCCCATATTCTGGAGAAGCAGGAGCTAGACTAGATTTCATGCTTATTAAAATGTACTTTATAAGCATCCCTGCATGTGGGCAAAGACCATGTTGGTTTTATTTATTGCTGTCTTCTCAGAGCAACCTAGAGCAACTTCCAACACATAACAGATGCTTTCTAACCTCTTACTTAAATGAACTGAATGAGTTCACCCACAGAACCCTTGCGTCTACAGGTGTGTGTCCACCGAGGCACTATCTACCCTATTGGCCAGTTCTGGGAGGAGGGCTGCGACATGTGCACCTGCACCGACCTGGAGGATGCCGTGATGGGCCTGCGTGTGGCCCAGTGCTCTCAGAAGTCCTGTGAAGAAAGCTGCCAGTTGGTAAGGAGGACAGAAAGGCTAGGCACTATGTGGAGCAATCAGTGTCTGGAAGAATGGGAGGAGATCCCAGAAAGACACACACACACACACACACACACACACACACACACACACACACACAAGAACCCTTTAGTAAACTCTGGTTCAAGACCAGGATGAGGGGGAAGGGGGGAGATGGGGCTGGGGAAGAGAGGGGAGCATGAAGGAAGGATTGCAGTGTCATCCTTCTGTGATTCAGTCCTTGGCAAATAGACATGTCTGTTGTATGGCCTTGAGCACAGAGGACTTGGAGTTGGTTTGAGCAGGGATGTGAACTAAATGCTTAGAAAACAGGACTTGATTTTTTTCCTATCTCTTCACTCTTTAGACATCACCTTAGGCTATCCCTAGAACAGACATGTTCTGAGTTTTCTGAGATTGTCTCAGTTGTAAAGTCCTATAGTGTTTCCACATAGATTGGTGGTTTTTCAGACAGTGTTTATAATTTGAAGTACGGAAAATATGACTACTGTTCCCCAATTCAGCTTTAAATTCTTCTCATTGTGGCTTACCCCGAGGTTCCTCTGTGTTCTGAGGACTCTATTCTTGCACATTTAAGACTAATAAGACCCTGGAAAAAGGAAGCAGTCCTGTGTAGTGTAGGGAGAATTGGGTATCAAATTCTGCTTGCTGGTTTAATGCTATTATCATTATCACTAGAGTATTATCAGTAGATAATTGTGATACAAGAAGAGTAACATACATCTTGTGGTTGCTTCTGTAAATGTTAACAGTGTAGAAGATAATGCTCTTGATGCAGTTTTAGAAATGTATGGTTTGATGATGGAAGGGAGGACCTATGAGTAAATCAGAAGTAGGGAGTCCATTCAGCTCATTTACTGCTCTTCCTGCAGTGATGGTACTGAGGAGGAGCAGAGTTGCTAGGCAACTCTGAGAGAAGATGATGCTATGGTATCCAGGTGTGCCTTCTGGGAAGGCTAAGTTTTGGAAACCTGTTTGTCTTCATCTCCTCCCACAGGTCATGGGAGGCAATGGGAATAACTTGCTATCAAGTAAAGAGAGTATTTGCTTAGAGATCATTTTTATAAGATTGGCACCCAATGTATTTTGTATTTCAGTAGGGAGTTTTGATTGCAAAGAATAGAATCTACCCAAGCTAGCTAAAACGAAACTCTCAGGAATAAAGTACAGGATATATAAGTGGCCATACGGCATTTCTCTCCATTTGTCCCATGAGCCCCCATCTCTGCTTCTCTCTGCCCATCTGTTCCAGCTCCTCATTGCAGGTCAACTTCCTCTGGGAGGAAGTTCTGTTTTCTCATAAATTTTATTTGCACATGGCTTTATTGAATCTGGCTTCAACTCAACATGACTTTTCAGAATCAGGGTCATCCCTGTCCAATGTGACTTGTTCAATTTTGTGTTCAACAGGTTCACTTCTCAAGAAGAAAACTGATGGGCTCAGCTCATCCCATGGACTGAATCCTCTGTCCTGTCCCCTGTCTAGTCCAGCCAGCTGTTGGGGAGGGTGCAGGTCATACAGTAGAGACCTGGCTGTCTAGAGGCTGTGGTGCTGGAGGCAATTTCAAAAAGAAAATAGGTACAGAGCTCAGGTGAATGAGTGGAGGAGGCAACATTTCTAGAGCTCTTGACCCTATATTTGCTCTGGGGAATTGAGTGACCTGTCTTAAAGATTGATGTTCACCCCTTCTGGGGAAGAGAAGGAGGCTTTATGGTTTAGTTAAAGCTGAAGGGATGTGGGAGGCGGGCCTTTGGTCTGTATGATGTCTTGAGTTGAGGTGGGAGCTTCATTAAATAGTGATGGTTTCAGACTTCATTCTTCAAAGAGGATAGCATCAGCTCTGGTCCGATTCCAGAGACATTTGGGCTCACTCACATTTTTGTTGTCTAGGACAAAAACAAAACAAAACAAGCACAAAAACATTCCTACCGTCACCCTCTGATTCTTTTTTTCTAAAGGCATAGTCTGCAAACATATACTTTCCCTAACCCCCTCCACAGTTCTCTACTATCCATGTCAGAAAAACTATGTAAAGCAAGCAAAGGGCATTGCTCCCTTTCCAAAGTTACAGGTGTGCCTACCTGCCATGGCCTTACTTTCATGTTGACAGCAAGAGGACTACCCTCCCTTTTGTACAAACTTTAGAGGAGTTTTTCTTTGGAGGCTTGTGATCACCTTTTAGACCCAAGAATCACACTAAATCATGGCGTTAGGGGGTGTTTGAGGAACTGAAAGTAATACATTATATTTTATTCATCCTCATGATATTCCTCCAGAAGGAAGAAAAGGTAAGGCTGTTCTTCCCGCTTATCAGATAAAAAGCAGAGCACCAGCACAGGGAGTGAAGTTGGCCATCGCTCTACAGCTCGTTTGAGACATGGGGTTGTCTGGACTCCTAGCCCAGGGCCCCTTCCGTGGGGCCAGATACACTGGCAGCGTCCGCATTTTAAGGGCCAGTCTGATGAGTCCAGCAAAGAGACAAGGGATCTCTCACCACCATCTCAGCAACGGCAACTATGTTTAAAGGATCGTGCTGCTAAATGTATTAGGAATTTATTTTTCATTGGCATCTGTCTTCAGATTAGGAGGATATTTGACCTGCTATTTCCATCCTTAATTGGGAAACCAATGCAAACAGGATGGAGAAGAGAGTAAGGAGAAGGGTCTGAGATGTTTATGTTGAAGAGATTTAAGGTTGAGGACTTGTAGGGGCATGAGAAAAGACAGAGAGATAAAAATATCGGATGAACCTTGGTTGTGCAGCAGGAAAGAAGGGTGCTGGAGGTGGAGGGGATCTTAGAAAGACGGCAGCCAGGAAATGTGCAGGCATGGCTCGGAGGGCCTGAGCATGAGAAGCTGGTGGGGTTTTGGGGACAAGGCATCTACCCCCATGGTTACCCACAGGATTGACTGTGTGTTTTCCCAGGTTGAGAGGCAGCAGGAAACACCGATCCAGCTCACTCAGCCCTCTTAGAGACGCACATGAGAGTGACTCTGGGTCCTGCAGTTACCAGTGACCATCTTTTGGGCTCCCTGAGTCTTTTATGGCAGCTTGTATATTCTACCTTAGAGTGGAAGGTGTCTAGATAGTATTATCCTGACTTGTTGGCTTCTCCAAAGTACCTAGTACCTCATGGAGACACAATAAATAACAAGAATCTCAGATGATAAAAGACTGGGGACAACTCACCAGGCACCTCTGTGACATGGGCCGGGGTGTAAGTGGGCCCCATGGAGATGGTATGACGTTGAGCCAAGTCTCTGGAGCACTTGGGTTCCCCCAGAGAGAGGCACCCGCTAGACTGACATCAAGTGTTGTGTGCATCTTCCGAGTTGGCCCTGCATGTGAGTGTGCAAGGCAGGCTTGGCCTCTGGACCCATCCTGAGCAGCTGTGAGCATGCCTTCCCTTTTAGGGACAGAGCTCCAAGATAAAGCCCAGTCTCTCCCCTGAGCTCCTGGGACAATCACACATGTCAGTGTTTTGCCTGTTCTTTGTATATTGCTTCAGAGTTTTCAGTGGAGAAGTCAATCCAAATTCCTAAAGCTTTGGCAAGATTGGAGGACCTCCAAGAGGCAAGATAGGCTGGCTGACTTCCAGGATGCTGGTCTCCCTAGCTGGCATTTTGGGGAAGCTTGGTCTCTGTTGCTCTTTCATCTCACTGTGGCCTATAAACTATGACAAGTCACTCCCTGGGGAAACCCAACTCCACATATTGGTCAGAGGTCTTGGGACCAATGTGTTCATCTTGTACAGGTAGTTAGTCCTGTCTGAGCAGAGACTAGACCCCAGGTGTCTTGAATAGTCTTCCCCAGTCAATGAGGTGCCCCAGATTTGGCCGCAGTAAAGATCAGGTCAAGTAGCTGTTGCTGATTGAACTCTGGGCTGTGTCCAATACTTTCAGGAACTGGATCTTGGTATCAAGGTGGAAGCTTTCAGAGGGCAGGGTTATATCTTGTCAGCTGGCGAAACTGAGTCACTAACTTAGTGACTCAATGGTCAATGCTTCCTGGCCACTTCTTAGCATGATTCTGAGACTGGTGGATGACAGAGATGCAAGTGTCCAGTCCAGTAGTCTCTGCAAAGCCCCAGGGCTCAGGACACCTGTGAGGCAGATAAGCACACCTGTATCTGTGCTGCTGGCCTGACTTCACTCTGTTATTTGTGCTTTTTCAGGGCTTCACTTACGTCCTCCATGAAGGCGAGTGCTGTGGAAGGTGCCTGCCATCTGCCTGTGAGGTGGTGATTGGCTCACCACGGGGGGACTCCCAGTCGTACTGGAAGAACGTAGGTTGGGCCTCAGGATGGGTTATCCATTCTGGGGTTTAGTGCTGGCCTTGGTTCACCTGTAAAATCAGAGCTCATTCCCCCTTTGCTTTCCCCGCAGGGGTTTAATTCAGCAGTTGGTGTTATCCAGATGTCAGCTGGGCTTACCTCACCCCCTGGGAGCTAGTTAAGATGGCCTAAGACTTCCTGTTTCATTGATTTTGGGAGAAGCCCAATTTGCTCCCTAAGAGTTCTGTGAACTCCTGGGGGTTTTGCATTCTCAAGTTCACCTGTGAGTCTGAGGTCCTGCTTCCCCCGAGCGGCGGTGTAGGGATGGCCTCACCGCCCTGCATGTGCCATGGGGCTGCATCCCTGCGTCCCCCCAACTCCCCAGTCTGCAAGTGCTATTCTGTACCACATGGGCCTTGGCAGGGTCCTCTGACCTCTCCACTGAGTTCCACTGGAGAAATTTATATCTCAGAGAAGCACGCACTGTTTCTGTTCCCAACACCCCGGAGCTATATCTGCAACTCAGGCTATAGCGCCTTGCCCTGTTGGCAGCTCTCCCCTGCCCCCACTTGTCTTCCCCTGCCGAGGCCCCTACCCAGCCAAAGTCCCTCTCAAAGCAGCTCAGGCTCCCACTCTGGAGGCTTATCAAGCCATTTTGTGAAACACAGAAGATTCCCGCCTGGGGGATTAGTCCAGATGCCAGGGCGGTAACAAATCTTTCGTTCTGATTCAAGAGGATCAAGTGGGGAGTTTAGACCCTGGAACCTCAGGAGGCGGGTGCTGGAAGAGTGTGAGGTCCACCTGTGGGCCTTCCCCTCTCCTGTCCCTCCAGTAAGCCCCAAAAGCACTTTGTTTAAAAAGGAAGTCAAAGGCTTAACTGTCTTGCCCTGAACCCACCCATCTCCTACCCAGGCCTGTTGCTCTGCTCTTCCTCAGTGACAACAGAATGACACACTGAGTTTTTCCTCATGGGTTTCCACCTCCTTCTTCTGATCTGAGTTACTTGTGGGTTTCCCTGCCCTGTGTCCCTCCTCCCCACCCTTTTATCTGTTCTGCTGCCCATCCCTCCTGGAGTCAGGCAGGGTTTGTCCCTCCTCCCCAGGCCAGGGTCCAGCTCACGTTAGAGGCTGCTCCATCTGGTAGGGGCTGACAGCAGGTCTTTTGGGGGCTTGGTATGCCAGCCTCTCTCCCCCATGTCCAGTCCCAGGTCTCCTTTCAGGCTCATATCAGTGACTGTAAAACAAAGGTGACCTGAGCTTCTCTTCCCCAGTTCAATTCTGCATCTCATCTGCAAGACTTGGGTGTCAGCAATGGTGCTGCTGCTGCTGCTGCTGCTGCTGGGAGCATATCAGTGACCAGCAGGGGTGGGGATGGGTCCCTCTTGATGTATCCCGAGGCCAAGGCTCAGCAGGGGAGAGGTCTGGAGCTTGGGCCCAGGCCTGCAGCAGGACAGTCTGGTCAGGGTGAGTCAGAAGTCAGGGTGAGGAGAGTGGCCTCAAGGGTCTGGCATTTTCTGCTTTCTCATCTGGAGGGAGAAAAAAGGTGAGTGGAAGCTGAGAGAAGCAGGCAGTAGGGGAGTGCACTTCAATGTGTCTGGAAGCTGGCGCACACAGACAGCTCTCACGTGACACACCCTCCAGGCAGAACCTTCACGGTGACTTTTCTGAGCCATGCTCTGGACATGTTCAATGCTCTTTGCTGCTGGAGCCAACCCATGGGGTCAGGCCATTCATGCACAGGCCTAGAAGCTCAGGGACCGATGGCAGGGCTGCAGGGGTTAGATATGAGCACCCCAGACTCTTGCTGTCTACCTGCATGGTGGAAGTATCTCTAGGTGGACTATGGGCTGAGGTTCATTCCTCATCTCCTCTATGCCAACTGTGCTGTTGCTTCCCAGTCTTAGAATCTTGGGGCTCAGCCCACAGCCAGTGTTGAGTAGAGCAGGGAGCATCCCGAGCTTCCCTAAGGTGCTTCCTTGGGTGGTGAGGACTATCTGTGGGAGAACACATATCTCTGAGCTAGGATCTTGGTCAGGGCAACTTTGACCCAGACTCACTGAAGGACCTGAGATGAGCCCCATTCATTCCCTCTATGGGCCTTTCCCTGTGGGTGGGACTTAGATGTTAAGCCAGGGCATGTTTCTAAGGCCCCAACATGTTTCCTTAGGGAACAGCCCACTGGGACCTTGGCCTCAGACTTTCCCAACGCCTGTGTTTTAACTACAGGTTGGCTCTCAGTGGGCCTCCCCAGAGAACCCCTGCCTCATCAATGAGTGTGTCCGAGTGAAGGATGAGGTCTTTGTGCAACAGAGGAATGTCTCCTGCCCCCAGCTGGATGTCTCCACCTGCCCCACGGGCTTTCAGCTGAGCTGTAAGACCTCAGACTGCTGTCCCACCTGTCGCTGCGGTAAGGCATACTGTGCAGGGGCCCACCTTCAAGCCTGTTTTTCCACTTAGGGCTCCTGAATTCTCTGCCTTTTTAAGAACTCAGAGAAGTGGGCAGGAAAAGGAGGAGAAGGCCCTGAAGGGTGTGCGTGTGGGGCGGGGGTAGCCAGGGTGTGTTCTGCACGCTCACGCCCTGCATTTCTTTCTCCCCCAGAGCCCGTGGAGGCCTGCATGCTTAATGGCACCATCATTGGGGTGAGCTGCTGCCTTCTCCAGGGCGAGTTGGTGGGGCAGGGATGGGGGGTGCTATGGAAAGGGTGGGCCACTCAGTCATTCTTATGTGGAAATGAAAGAAACCCAGGAACCTACCCCCAATAGGTTTCATTGCCTCCAGGGCTTCCCTCAGTCCTGGAACCCAGCCTGGGGGGTCTTCCTAATTCTAGGGCCTGGGTCCCCTGCTGGCATTCACCTCCAGGCCCTACTCCAGGGCCTTTCTTCTGCTACCGAGAAAAGCTCTGATGTCACTGTGAACATTCCAATCCATCCCCATTTCCACTGCTCTGACTCCCTCTCTGGCATGAAAGCCCCCACTCTTACCATAGCCACACTTGAGGTGGGAAGGCAGGGAAGGGAGTGGCCACTGGAGACAGCAAGAGGGTCAGGATGGCCCCGGGAAGTGATGGGAGGCTGTCCCCCACTGATAAGGCAGACAGCTTTTGGGGCTGCAGTGAGTGGGCAAGTCAGGGGGCCGACCAGCTGGGAGGCCTGACCAGGGTGCCTCTGGTTCCAGCCTGGGAAGAGTGTGATGACCGATGTGTGCACGACTTGCCACTGCACCGTCCAGGTGGGCGCCATTTCTGAATTCAAGCTGGAGTGCAACAAGACCATCTGTAAGCCCTGCTCCCTGGTAAGAGAGGGCCGTTGAGGACCTAGGGGAGGACCTTGGTTGGGACGCAGGCTGTGGGACTTCACTGGGGTTTCTAGATAAAGCTTTCATTATTTTCTCACTGTGGACAGTATTGGATAACTATACTGA
Organism: Anoura caudifer; assembly: GCA_004027475.1. Classification (NCBI taxonomy): domain Eukaryota; kingdom Metazoa; phylum Chordata; class Mammalia; order Chiroptera; family Phyllostomidae; genus Anoura; species Anoura caudifer. The sequence goes on from PVKU01005197.1 coordinate 104,071, forward strand.
AGAGACCAAGCCATCCACCCAAATTTCACCTCTCAGAAATGACTTTTGTACAATTTGAACATTTTTTTCCTGTGTTTTCTAATAAATACAATATTTGCAAGGCTTGTGATACCATATTTACAGTTCTGTATTTTTTTACACAACATAACATTTAAAAAAATCACTACCATTTTTGAAAACATTAAAGCTCAATCAACAAATATTTATCAGACACCTACTACAGGCAAGGTTCTACACAATATTCTTTGGAATGGATGTGCCACAACCTGTACTTTTATTATTGGACATTTAGGTGGTTTAAAATACTTCACCCTGTTGGCGCTGGATCACAACGACCATGCTTGTTATGAATCCCTCCTGAGGGTAGATTCCGAGGGGAAATCATCATTTCTAGTTTGGGAGATGACAGCCAGCATTTTATTGTTTTTATTATGGCTCTTAGCCCCACATCGCAGGGTGGGGCCTAATGCTCAGGAAGATGCCTTCCTAAGAGGGGACCTTCCTGAGGCGTAGAGAGGGGTAAGGGTCATCTGGAGAGCTTAGGGACAGGGACAAGGGACACTCATACAGGTGCTTTATACACTCGAGGACAAGAGAGTATTCTGTATTTGTGTTCTTCATGGCACTTGGTGTAGTGTCATGCTCAGAATAGGGGCTTAATAAGATGTATGTGGAGTAGACACAGCTATTTCTTTTTCTAAAGATTTTATTTATTTCCAGGAGAGGGGAAGGGAGGGAGAAAGAGAGGGAGAGAAACATCAATGTGTGGTTGCCTGTCGCTTGCCCCCTCATTGGGGACCTGGTCCACAATCCAGACATGTGCCCTGACTGGGAATCGAACTGGTGACCCTTTGATTTGCAGGCCAGCACTCAATCCACTGAACCACACCAGCCAGGGAAGACATAGCTATTTCTGATAGAATGGTTTAAAGAGAGCCTCTCTTTCTCAATTAGAGAGAAACAAACTAAGGATGCTTTTTTGCTATTAAAAACAAATTCCAGTTGATGTTTTAGGGTTTTGGGTGCAGGGATGTGCGTGCGTGCGTGTGTGTGTGTGTGTGTGTGTGTGTGTAACAACACCCTAGAATAGAACTGGGATTGAAAACGGAATGAAGTACTGCTGTCTGGAGTTTGCGGCTGCCCCTTTACCTTGGATGTCCATTGAACTGCCTGCCATCAGTGCAGCAAGAGGTCCCCACCAACGCCTTCATCTGGGGAGGAGGCTGTAGCCCACTTTCCGGAGGGCGAGCTTGCAAACTCTGTAACAGCGCCCTCTGGTGGTCATAGGGTGGCATGGTAACCCCCTCTACGTTCATAGAAATCCAGCTTTAGAATCCAGTCCAGAAAGAGGTTCTAAATATTTTTACAATACACGACCCCTTTGCTTTGTGTACTATTCCCTGTTTCCTCCAATATTGTGCTATATCCCCCGGGCAGTGTACTCACCTCCTCCCTCTTGAAACCCCTAGGGTAGCCTTCCTTCTGTGTATCTCAACCTGCATGGAAACTGGCCTCAGTTGCTCCCATTCTAGCTCAGCATCCTTAACTGGTCTGATTACAAACCTTTGCAGTGAAAGGCCTCGGGAGGCCTCCTGCAGGTGTAGGGAGCTGTGGGGAATGAAGGTCAGGTTCTGCTGGAACTGCCTACATAAGATTGAAGTGTCAGTGTCAGCGGGGAAGTGAATCCTTCATTTCCTCCTGGGGAGACGATGCTTATGCCCAAAAGGAGACCAGCTGGAGGTGGTTTGCATTGGTGGGTGGTAGCCATGAAGCCTGCCAGAGGACCTCTCAAGGAAAGCATGAGGAAGAGAGGCCACCCCAACCTGGAACACCGAGAAGGCATCCTGGAGGGGCATGGCCATGAGCTGACCTTGAGCAGTACAGAATAGAAGACCTTGCAGGAAGTGGAATGGGGAGCAGACTGGCAGAAGCAAGAATTAGAAGCAGACAGCAGGGGGAGAAAAGACTAGAGGGCCTTCGATAGCCGACGTGACCTGTGGCAAGGGGCTAGGAGACACGTGCCGGACAGGGTTTTAGGGACATGACAGGGCATGGGGAGCAGGACTCGGGCTGCTCAGACCTGAGCAAGTGACCTCTGAGGCTGGCTAGAATTTGTCTGGGTAGGCAGAGGGAGTGGCTGCTCCTGAGAGGGGTGAGACCGACATCTGGAGCCACGGGGTGGAATGTTCTGGTGAAAGCAGAGTCAGGACTGCCCTTCTCCATGTATGCAGGGCAGGGTATGGAACACACACCACTCAGTGCCTGTGGGCCCATGGTGTCTTATGAGCACATACCACTGCCTGCAGTAGCTGGGAACCCCTGCAGGGCTCAAACGAGCCCTGACACCAGTGTGCGGCTGTGTTTTCAATTCCCAGGGCAGCAGACAAGACTGCCTTTAGGTGGGTCCTGCTGCACTCCCTCTCCTCCTCCTGTCCCTCTTTCCCAGCTCCCCACCACAGCTCTAAAGTCACTGTCCCTCTCCTGTGACCCTGTATCCCTCCTTCCCCTTGCGCCTGTTCTGTCTTCTCCCACAGCACCCTCTCTTTCTCCTTATCCTTGGCGTCCCTGTGCCCTCTGCCTCTCTGGTGTGTGGATTTTGCCCCTATGGCCCCAGTCCCTTCACTTTGCAGCCCTGTCCTCCATTTATCCTCGACCCCTCACTTCTGTAAAGATTTTGTCCAGTCTTCTCCTGGGCCTGACTGAGTAGCGGGTATTTCCTAGCTCTTCTCCTAACATTCACTGAAAGATGCTCCATCCAAGCTCCCGTGAAATCTTGCCTGCTTTCAGCCCTAGTTTACTTCCTCTTTCTGACAGTAACCACTCAAATGCTCTCATAATCTTTATTCCATCTCTTTTGCCCTTTTCCATTTACTTCTGTCCTACCTTCCAGGAGCTGTGCATTTTTGAAAACTCAGTTTAAAGTTCACCCCTTGAAAACACTACCAAACTCCGGCAGTGACCTTCCTGGAGGAATGTGCGGGCTGGCCCCAGGTGCCCTGGTTTGTGCTGAGCTCAGTCCTCCCCTCTTTCTCTGAGGCCTAACCCCTGAGGACACATGCAGTTCAGGAGCTTGACTTTAGGAGTAGCAAATTGTTTAAATTCATTTCTGAGCGGGCTTGCCCACTCTGAACTATTCCTGCTGGCTAGGAGCATTCAGCCACGCCCAATGATGAGGAAGTGGTGTGGAATGGAGCGGGCCTCCCGTCTGGGGGCTCCCAGCTGATCTGCTGGAGATTCATATCAGAGAAACCCCAGGGCCCCGTGGAAGAATATCTACAGGGTCTTGACTAAATGTGGCAAAATGAAGAACAGAATGACCACGTAGTTGGTTTCTCACTTGACTAAATTTATTCTTTGAAAAACTGAGATTATGTTCTTTTTATACTTTTTGAGTGGTGGAGAAAGTTAAAAGAGCTTCAGTTTTAATGTAATGATAAGACAGTGGATGATAGCTTTTTGGTTTTTATTTTATTAATGTTGTTTAAAATACTCTTACTATGCAAAATAAAATGTTGGTTATCCTATGTTGTCTTCCAAATTTGGGGGCATTTTTGCGAGACAGTGAAATCATATTGTCCAGAAGCTGCTGCTTCTTCCAAGGCAGATATAAGTGAAGGACTCTCACTTTCAGCCTCTGTCAAGGGTTCCTAGCTGACCTCATCTCCCCAGTGAGTGCACAGTAGGAGCTGCTGCTGAGAGTCAGGTGCTGGGCAGACAAGGATGAACAGCATGGGCATGGTTTGAGATTTGTCTCTCATGGAGAGCTAAACAGACAAATGATAAGTTTGGTTGTGTTAAGTATTACAAAGTGTGTACGTGTGTGTGTGTGTGTGTGTGTGTGTGTATGTGTGGGGTATCTTGGAAGACCTCTCCGAGAAATGATGTTTAAAATAATTACAAAAGGATGGGAAAAGGCTCTTTATTCAAAGGGTGGGGAACAGCATTCCCGGTAGAGGAAACAGCATGCACACAGGCGCTCACATGAGGAGAAGGTGGCTGTGTGTGTGGTTTTAGAAGATGCACGGGGTTCGATTGTAAAAAGCAAGGTCAGAAAGTTAGGGAAGACTGATGGCAGGCCTTGCAGGACGTGCTAAGGAGATCGGGTATCATTCTAAGTGCAATGGGAAGCCATAGAAGGTCTTATGTTTTAAATTTTTGTAAAATTTATTTTTAATGAGGTATATAGTTTACCTATGATAAACTGCACAGAAGTTAAGTATATAGTTTGTTGAACTTTGATAAATGTATAAACCTTGTAGCCACTAAAATAGTAACGTGAAGAAATACAGCTAAATGCTAGTAGAGGAGATAAAATGAAATACTAAAAAACGACAATGTGATTAAACCAGAAGAAGACAGAAAAGAATTAACAATAGAACAAGGAACAGAGAGGACAACAGATGAATAGCAAAATGGTAGATTTAAACCTGACCATATGGATAATTACGTTAAATGTAAATGGGCAAAACAAAATCCCAATTAAAAATGGAGATTGTCAGACTTGGATAAAAAAGCAAGACCCACTAGTATGATGTTTACAAGAGATGCACTTTCAATTTAAAGAGATAGACAGGTTGGAAAAAAGAGACAGAGAGAGACAGGTTGGAAATCAAAGGATGGAAAAAGAGATCCCAGGCAGATACTAGGAGTAGGAAAGCTAAGCAGGACATATTAATGCCAAACAAAATAGACTTTGAGATGAGGAGTGCTACCAGAAACAAAGAAGGTAATTTTATAATGGTAAAGAGTAGTGCGTTAAGAAAGCACGAGAATCCTGCACGTGAACGCATCAGATAACAGAGTTTCTAATACACGAAACAAAAAAACGGCAGAACTAGAGGGAGAAATAGGCCTATCCGCAATTTTAGTTGGTCATTTTAATGTTTTTTTCTCAGTAACTGATAGACTAAGTAGGGGGGAAATCAGTAAGAATGTAGAAGATTTGGAAAACTGTCAACTAACGATCTAGTTGAACACGACAGACCACTACACTCTGAGACTGCAGAGTGCACAGTTTCTCAAACACACAGGGATTCCTCTGTCTCGACCAAGTTCTGGGGGGACCATAAAAAAGTTAACAAATGTCAAAATTTGAAATCATATAGAGTGTATTCTATGACCACAATTCAACTGAAATGAGTAAAAACAAGGTATTATAAATATCCCTGTATTTGGAAATTAAATAACATACTTTTAAATAATCCATGCATCAAAGAAGAGATCACAAGTGAAAATAGGAAATGTTTTGATGTGGATATAACAGTGGCTATTCTAGAGACTACAATATGCCTCCTTCACTTATCAGTCTTCCTTGATTTAATAATATACCATTCCATGTACAATATATTCTTTTTCCTATACTTTCTGCTGTCACATGGTTTACTTCTACTAAGAGACAAATTCATGACATTGTTATTATTTTGCTTTCAACAGTAAATTGTCTTTTATAGAACCAAGGGTGGTAATTTATATTTACCTACATAGTTAAGACTTCCAGTGCCCTTCCTTCCTATATATATGAATTCCATGTTATATCATTTCCTTTGAGCTTGTAAAAGAGCTTCTTTTAGCATTTTTTGTAGTGTGATCCAAAAGGCATTGCATTTCTCTGATTTCATTTATCTGATATGTCTCTATTTTGCCTTCATTTATTGAATATAGAATTCTAGGTTGAAAGTTTTTTATTTTACCACTTTAAATATGTTGTTCCATCGTCTTCTGGCTTGTGCTGTTTCTGAAGACAAGTTAGTTGCCATTTTTATTATTTTCCTGTGTGCATCCCACACCCCCCCTCCTACTGGTTGCTTTTAACAGTTTTTCTTCATCTTTGGATTCCGGAAGTTTGAGGATATGCTTTTGAGTAGTTTTCTTTATACTTTTTCTACTTTGGATTCATGGAGATTCCTGGATTTGTGAGTTGATTATCTTTATCAATTGGGAAAAAAATTCAACAATTTATGTAATTTTTTTTTTTTTGCTTCCTTTTCTCTCTCCTGTCTTTCTGGAACTGTACATGTGAATTAGGCCACCCAATACTGTTCTGCCAGAATTGGAGCTCTGCATATTTTTTCCAACCTTTTTTCTCCCCTGTGCTTTAGTTTGGACAATTTCTATTGATCAGTTTTAAAATTTACCAACCCTTCCTTTTCCACATTTAATCCAATCTAGTGAGTTTTATTTTTAATTAGGGTACCATGTTTCTAGTTCTAGGATTTCCTTTTTTTTTTAAGTTTCTAGGTTCTTCTGAAATTCTCCATCTCTTTTCAAATATATCCATTTATTTCCTCTAGACTCTTTAACATATTTATCATAGTGATTTTAAAGTTCCTGCTTGCTGATTGCAATATCAAGGTCATTTGTGTGTCTGTGTCTGTTGAGTAATCTTTCTCTTGAGTGTGGATCATATTTTCCCCCATTCCTTTGTATGAAATTTTTTACTATGTATTGATGTTGGTGTGGAATATGGTAAAGAGTCTCAATTCTGCTCTTTCCTCTGATGAATGTTACGTTTGCTTCTAACTTAGATTATTGGTGGTTCAACTTGATCTAAAGAAGTCTACCTTTTAAACTACATTGGGGGGCATCTATTTCAATATTTCTTTAAATCCAAGGGTGACAGAGTCCTTATACAACATATGTCTTAGTCCTAAAACATAGTTCTTCATCCTAAGGCCAGGCTCTTTCGAAATTTGAACAGAAACCCGAGGTGTTTAACTAGTCCTTTCAGCCTGGTGGGACACAGACTGCAAAACAGGCCCTCTGTGGTGTGGAAGCTGAAATTTCTGCTCCGCTCTTTAAGGTTCCACCTGTTGTTTTGTCCCTGGGCTCCTATAGGCTCCTTCATGCACAAGTAACTCAGGGACTGACTAGGGATTTGAAGGGAATTTATATGCAGATTAAGAGGCTTCTCCTTTTTGACTTTCTCTTTTCTGAGTTTTCTCCCATTGGTTTGCAGCTACTTTAGGGGTTTTAAACTCTGTCCTCTGACTCCTCAGGCAAATATAACTACCTGTCTGCACAAGTCCCAGCTGTCCAGTGCTATGCAGAATCCTCATGGGGACAGCCATTTAAACATTCTTGTCCATGATGGTTCCCTTTTTCAAGGATCAAATAACCAATAGTGTACTCCTGATTTTGGCCATCTTGTGTCTTTAAATATATATTTTGTAATTAATTTAGGTTGTCATCTGCAGGAGAGTCTGTTTAATATAAGCTGCTCTGCCATTATAAGAACCAGAACCCCATACCCTCGCCCACTGAGGTTTTTTTTAAAAAGATTATTTATTTATTTATTTTTAGATAGAGTGGAAGGGAGAGAGAGAAGGAGAGAAACATCAATGTGTAGTTGTCTCTTATGTGACCCCTACTGGGGACCTGGCCCACAACCCAGGCATGTGCCCTGACTGGGAACTGAACCAGCAACCCTTTGGTTCTCAGGCTGGTGCTCAATCCACTTAGCCACACCAGCCAGGGCATCCACTGGGGGTTTTTAAGCAGAGGATAACATGACTAGATTTATATTTTAAGAAAGTCGTTCTAGCAAATGTGTAGTGACCCATAGTAGGGGAGCAAGAATGAAAGTGGGAAGACAAATTGAGACTCAAATCAGAGTCCAGTGGTCAACGATGATTGCTTAGACGAGGTGATGACAGAGGACACTGGCCTTGACAAGCAGCAGATGAGTTCGAGATGCAATTTTGGCAAGATTTGGTGATGAGCAGGGGATAAAAAAGGGGGGCAGTCAAGGGTGATGCTCAGATTTCTAGTTTGAGGAACTGAGTAATGAAACTATTTACTGGGAAAGGCAAGATTGAACAATGATAGGATCTGGAGCAAAAATCAAGTTTTTGGATGTATTAATAAGCCTTAAGATGACAATAAGATAAATATTGTCAAGCGAACGATAGAACTTACAAGTGTGGAGCTCAGGAGAGAGGTCTAATTTAATAGGCCTGGCTGCTGGAGCTTGAGCAAGGTATGCATGTGTGGAGGGCAGAAATGCTATCCAGGGGACTCAGAGCAGGGTGTGGACCTTCTGAACTCTAGGAGAGATGAGAAGCTGACAAAGTCAGCCTAGCTGTGACTGGGATGTGGAGGGGAGGTTAACTAAGGCTGCATTTACTCCTGGACGCAGGGCTACAAGGAAGAGAAGACCCAAGGCGAATGCTGTGGGAGATGCCTGCCTGTGGCTTGCACCATCCGGCTGAGGGGAGGACAGACCATGACACTGAAGGTGGGAGCCAGTTGAACTCAAGTGTCCCCCTTGTATCAGCCTTTGGTTTCCTATTTTGGGATCTTTTCTAAAAGAAAAAGGGACCAAGTTTGAGTCAGCAGTGACTTCTTTCTAATCTGTAAAGAGAAGATGGATAATTTATGGAAGACAAAGAACCATTTCATTGATTTCATTACTTTGTCACTCTCTTGACCACTTGGTGCATGGCCCATGATTTGAAATTGGTTGAATTTTAAGAAATTTCTCCAGCCTGATGTCTGTGAGACTGGAAAGGCAATCGGGGTGAAATAAACTCTCATCTATGAAAGCCAGAATTGGTGGGGTTGGGAGGTGATGCCTGGGTCATCTCTAGTTCTGTTTGATTGGCCAGTTTACCCTCCTGTGTCTTAATTCTTTAAGCTTTAAGTGGTCAGAAGAATTTGGGGATCTCTGCATTTATGCAGCCCTACTCATAGTTAATATGTTGTAGAAGAGCTCCACATTTTTGTGTATTCTGGGTGTGGAGACTTCATAGACACGGTCTCCTTTTTGTTCTGTAGTCTTCCAAATTGTTTCAGCAACTCCACAGACTCAAGGCCATGGTTTGAAGTAGCTTTGAAGTGTCTTCAAATTTGCCTTCTTTGCTTTCAGCGTGATCAGATGTACCAGGATGGCTGTGACAGTCACTTCTGCAGGGTCAGTGAGAAAGGGGAGTACATCTGGGAGAAGACGGTCACAGACTGCCCACCCTTTGATGAACACAGATGCCTGGCCCAGGGAGTGAGTAGTTGGCACTTGGGCCCTGCTTTCCTCTTGACTGTCTCCACCTCTGACCAAGAACAGAGTTCTCCTGAACAGCATGCAGTCCAGCTCTGGCGTGCTTTCCCAGCATCCAAGGGAGATCCCTGACTTCGTATAAGAATCAATGAAATTTGAATACCAAGCCTGACAGACAGACAAAACCCTCTGCACTAAATGATGTTTTTAAAAAAAATACCTTTCCCTCGGGGGAAACTGAATGTGTGATCCTTGAATGGGAGGTGAGAGAGCAAACTGATTTCTAGTCTTCCCTGAGAACGTTGATCCTGATGACTCAATTGGGAGAAAATTCTGAATAATCAGAATTGTTTCCGCCTGGTCAGGTAGAGTGGTCATTCTTCTCACATTTGTGGTGGGAAAGCATAGTTTACATCTGGGGACTTAAACTCAGGGCTGTGGGTCCAGAGCCAGGAATTAGCCTGGGAAGTGACCCGAAAGCTGACCACTATGTACTATTTGTGACTAATCTGGGACTTTGCTGTTTTCTTAAGGGGAAAATCATGAGAAGTCCAGGCACCTGCTGTGACATATGTAAGTACATTACCAATAGCTTGTCCCTTGAAACCCATCAGACCAAGTCCAGGGACTGTTCTTTGGAGTAAGCTTTATTCCAGAAAGATATTTCTTGATCACTGGCCAGTCATTATGTTCAGTCCTGCAGGGATTTGTCACTCCTCCCTGAATGTTCTTAGGCTGCCCCCTGCTCAAATCCCCTTTCAAATGCCTGTGAATCAGTCTCTTCCCCCTTCCCTCCAAACTCCTCACTGGCTCTAGTCTCTCACCTGCCTTTCACCTTATGGAGTCTTGGGTTGCTCATCCTCCTACCATGAGAGAGTATCTTCTCTCTCCAACCAGAGCTCCTAGAAGACAGGCACCCTTGATCCATGAGCTTGACAGAGCAGACATTCAATGCACACCTATTCATTGAATGTTACACAGTTATCTCAGGGAGAAAGGGAAGCCACTGCTGGCTAATGTTAGACCCACCATGAGCTGCGGGGGCTGCAGAGAGCATATTGTCCTCTCTGTGATTATAAGGCTGGTCTAAGTTTATTAACCTCCCCTTCTTCGCTCTTGGTCCCTCTTCACCTTGTACTTATGTTATACTGGTTGGTCCTAATAGCTCACAGCAGCAGCTTTGGAGATGGGGCTCGAGTCTGCATATTAGACAGTGTTCTCACCACACATTCTGTGTTCATGAGCATAGCCCCAAAGATGGAACTACTTGCCTAGACTAATATTTTTGAAGTTTAGGGTTTTTTTTTTTTTTTTTTGGTTCTATTTTGGGCTCACAGGCCCATGTTCATTTTGGGTGAAGAAAGGGAGACTGAGAACATGAATAGCTTCAGTGCTCAAGCATCCACTCTTTTCTTGGCGGCTTACTCCGACAGTCCCTGTAACTGCTATAACCAAGTTGCAGGCTGAAGAAACAGTCTGAAACTATCTCTTTCTATGATTCCTGTTTGAATGGTTTAAGAATGTGAAGTCAGAAAACTATCAGAGACGATTAATTCTCTCTAGGCACACTGCACAAGGTGTTTGGTTAAGAGACTGTTAGTCTGCAAAATGAGCAAAAAAAGGGCCTTTGTTGGTTAGTGCATTCGGGAGGTTGGGACCCTTCATAAGGAAAGTAAGCCAGTCTCAGAGATTTAGACCTACGGTGAAAGAATATAGTATGTTCACTTAAATATGTTTTCCTTATTCATCCTTTTAATGTAGTTGGTGGGCTTTCACTGTAAAATGAAGTAATTTGGAGGTTGGGAGGCAGGCTAATATGTACTTAGGGTCAATTCAGATTAGGAGCCATCCAAGAATGCAGAACTCTCAGCATTCAGATGGGGAATGGTGAGCTGCCATTAAATCTTAGAATTCTCCATGGGCAAGTAGCATTCAGATCTGAATGCCACTAACACCTGTATGTAAGGAAGCCCATGCCAGTGACCTGTAGGTAGCTATACCCAAAGAGCAGACTCCACAAAGGCTCCTGGGGTCTCCTCAATCCTCCCAGAGGCAGTGAGTGCTCTCACAGGGCCATGATATTGGCCTCTCCTCTTACCCCAAAGGCAGGGATGGATAGACATTAATTATATTTATTGGCTACTTCATTGCCCATTAGCTTCTGGATACTGGAACATACCTAAGAGGATTGTTTCAGTCATTATGGTTTTTAGAGTCCTCAATTATATAAAAGCAAGCTTCACCCATCACCACATCACCAAAGCAGAGCAAATCTAGGCTCCTCCTGCAATTAAAACCCTACCATTCAGTAAGTTAAACCCAGCAATAACTACATCTCTGAATATGAAGGACCAGGTGAACCAAGGTGACATAATTCCCCTCCCTCTGGCTGGAGTTGGTGATCTGGTGACCATTTCCAGCCTTGTGAGGGAGCTGGGCGGGCAAGTGTTCTATAGAAGCCCAGACAGGCCCGCTCCCATCTCTCACCTGTCCTGCAGGTGAAAAGCCCGACTGCAGGGATATAACCGCCAGGCTGCAGTATGTCAAAGTGGGAAACTGTAAGTCCGAAGAGCAGGTGGACATTCATTACTGCCAGGTAAGCTTCCCTGACTTCAGTGAGGCCCAGGGGGGCAGAGGCTCCTTGTTTGGAGATACCTTCTTAGTTACATTTCACAGGATCTGGAAAACTCACAGGGAGGAGGAGTGAAAAGGACTGGAAGCATTTTATGTTAAAGCCAGTGCTATACTGAATTAACTGGGAATTTTTGACCCCAGAAGAAAAAGACCCCCCAAAAAACCAAAAAAAAACCTCACCCCCAAACCAAAAAACAACCACCCAGAAAAATTCAGCAAGTCCTTCAAAGAGAATGGAGAGTTATTTATGGAAGCTGGGGGGCGGGGGGCGGGATATATTTCCTCAAGATCAATCAAACATGCATAGAAATTACAGCTAGAGGGATCTGGGGGTGATGGTACCGTAAGGACAGAGGACATGTCAGACTTCCCTGAGACCTATACCTTTAGAAACTGCCTTGCTGTCCTGGGATTTCTGGGGAGGCCAGGGATGCCTTGCTTGGAGGAGTACAGGCCAGGGAAGCAGGCTGCCTCAGAGTCCTCGGTATCCCAGGCTTCTCCTCCATCTCAGTGCCCTGTCCCCTCTCTGCTCCACTGCAGGGTCAATGTGACAGCAAAGCCTTGTACTCCATTGACACCGAGGATGTGCAGGACCAGTGCTCTTGCTGCTCGCCAACGCGGACAGAGCCCATGCGGGTGCCCTTGCGTTGCACCAATGGCTCCATCATCTATCATGAGGTCCTCAATGCCATGCAGTGCCGGTGCTCCCCCAGGAAGTGCAGCAAGTGAGGTTGCTGCTGCCGCTGCTATGTAGACACCCATTGCCACCTGCCTCGGCCTGCTGGCCAGAGTGCTGCCTGGTCTTCTGTATGCTCTGCTCTCATGCCCCTCCAACCCGGGGCCCACAATAAAGGCCAATGTCTTATCTTGCAAAAGGCTAATGGTTCACTGTGTCTTCCAGGGTAAGGCGACAAGGGTAGGCCGGGCGAGTGCAGAGGTTGGTTCTGGAGGAGCAAGCACAGGCTCCACCTGAAAACACTCCAGCCCCAGGGTCTGGAGGAGGCACAGCCAACCTCTGGGACAAAGTGGTGCCTTTGCATCCATGCAGCACAGAAGGGAGAGGGGGGGTGTGGGGCAGGCCTCCTGGGAGACTCAGCCCAGTGGCTTGGAGTCAAAGGGATCAGCTCAGGAACACTGGCTCTCCAGTCTCTGAATCCAGGGCCTTGGAGCAGAACAGAGGGGTGCACCCCGGGGCAAGGCTCCTGCTACGCTAGACATGCTATTGCCAGAGTGGCCGGTGTCCTGGGGAAGGGGCTTGCCAGGTGTGCAAGGGTTTTTCTGAGCCCTTAGCTGACTAAGTTCTTGTGTACCCTCTGCAGCACCTGTGGGGGGGAGAGGTGCTGGAGACTGAGGGGACTGCAGATGGGGTGCTGGCAGGTACAGGAACACAGTCCCATCCCCCCAGGTTTGGGGGCAGGCTGGGTTCCCCATAAGGCCCTTACTCTCCTGGGCAGCTTCAACTAAGCCCCTTAGCAGTTCTCAGACTCAGTTTCCTCATCTGGAAAAAAAGGATGTGTCTTACTTAAGAGGGTTGGGAGGATACAATAAGCTTGGAAGTCTGGGGTAACTGTAAGTTGCTTTACAGTAATGTAGGAAGTGACAAGAATAAAAATGGGGACACCAAGGCTGACAAAGGGAAGAAGTGTCTCTACGATCAGTGTCGGAGCACTGGGGATTTCCTTGTTCTCAGAGGTGAAGAGCTGAGTTTCCTTCAGGCCCCGCCTACTCCGGCATCCTGGAGTGGAAGGGAAGGAGGTGCAGAGAGCACCAAACTCCCCCAGTCCCTGATCCCTAAGTGCTGCTGTTGCTCTCAAAGAGAGAGTGTCTTTCCTTAAAATCCAGGAAAAAGTTAATGGCAAGATGATGGAAAACTGGGGAGATCATACCCATGGGCATGAAGAGAAGGTCTGGGTATTTGACAGGGATTTGATGGAGGATTGATCTTCATTCCAGATCCTTTTTACACACATAAGAGAGACTCAACTCATTGAAAGGATGATGGAGCTGAGAAGGATTTAGACATCATCTAACTGCTGCTCCTCCTCTGCCCCTTTACTGAGGATGAAAGGAGCTCAGAGAACTCCAGTGACTTGTCAAAGGTCACACAGCTGCTGAGTGGTGGGACCAGGTTCAGAACTCAGGTGCCTTGACATCTAACAAGGACTCCAGGGCACCCCACCAGAGCCACACCATCCCTGTTACTTACAGATAGCCCTTGCTATCATGGGAACCAGCAACTGCTGCATTTCTAGGTCTCAAGCACTTCCGTTACTTCTGGAGACTGGTCTCAAGGGAATACACAGTACAGGCAAATGGCACAGATTGTGTTAAACAGGTCTGGTGGGGAGTTTAGTGGGGTAGAGGGAAGGAAGAATGAATGGATAGAAGTTTTATATAACTGCTCAATAATTCAAAGGTTGTCATCTCTCCATCCATCACCCTGTCTCCAACGCTGAGTAGCCTCTAAGGTCTCTGTAGGAAACCAGATCCAGTGCGGGGCATTACCTGTCTCTCTCCTGACTGATCGCCTAACACTCCACCTGGGGATGAGACTCGCCACAGACAGACTCAGCAGACAGGCTGCCTCTTTCGCATCAGGTGTCAATTTTCCAACTGCCTGACCCACCACAGCCTGCATTTCTCCTCCTATTTACTGATAGGACAATTCACTGTCAAGAAAAAAACTGAATCAGAAGGGCTGCATGTTTTGATTTGAAAACAATGGCAGGGAGCAGGGTAAAAAGGATGCAGAAAAAGAAACTGGTGGAGGTCTTGGGGTGTGTCTCACAGCCCTCCCTTACTCTGAAGGTCTTCCAAGGGCCTCTGGTCTCAGGGAGTTTCTTGTTTTGCTCACCCTCACACCAGATGAGACAGAGTCCCTCAAAGTGAGAGTTTTAGGGGGAGTCTTGAGGAGGGAGTATACAGGGACTAAGGGATAAGAAAGTGTTGGAGGGAGAGAAGCAAGGGAACGGATAAGGGAACTAGGGTGCAAAGTTCTCCGCGTGTCTTGGCATTGAAAAGACAGAGAAGAGGTTCCTGGAAGTGAATGGGGGAGGGGCATTGTTCAGGAGAGAAAGAAGCCCAATGACTGAATGACCGAGTGTTTGAGCACCAGACTCTGGAGTAGGCTGCCTGCCTTGGGACCCTGGCATATTCTTAGGGGCAAATTGCTTGACCTTTTTTTTTTACACTGCAGTCTCCTCATCTGTAAAATGGGTATACTAGCAGTAATTACCTCATGGGTTGCTGTTGGAATCCAAAAGTTACTGTGGGCTCAGGCATTGAGAAGGGTGCCTGTGGAAGAGGAAGGCCTGTATAGTACACATCAGCCATGATGGCTCCCAGTGAGCAGAATGAAGCTGGGGATTGGGACCTAAAACTTACGGTTTCCCCTCTGCTCTGTCCCCGGCTCATTCTCTGTTGTCTGCTCCCCTTTACTGCCTCAGGCTCCTCATCTGTAAAGTGGGGAGATAACATTCTTCACACTGAAAGTTCAGCGGTCATAAACAGCAGGACTTTAACATCACACCTCTTCATATTTGGGGTCCCACGTACTAAGGAATTCGTTTAGCTCCAGGGCATCTTGGAATTGTAGATTCTGTCATTGAGAACGGCCCTTTGGAAGCCTCTACTTCCATCCCTTCACCCCTGGCCAGGTCCCTAACTGGTCCAGAGAGGTGGCAGCCCTCTTGTTTTGGGGACTGGCTTCCACCGGTTCCCTCCTCAACCCTGTCCCAGGGTCTCAGCTGGAAGCTCCTCTACAACCTCCTCCTCCTCCTGCCTCCTGCAGCCCCTCTTACCGTCCTACCTGCCTCTGGTGTACCTATTCCTTGACTTCTGCTCCTTTCAGTTCAGAGGAAGGTGGGGACAGCTGGTGGCAGTCCGGTGAAGGCAGGTGTGGAGGGAGCCTCCCCACTCCCACCCTGGGCATTTCCCTGGATAGGGCGGAGGGAAGGAGGCTTTGCGGGTGAGATTGGCAACTCATCAGCCAGGCAGTTCACGAGATAATCCGCCTGAATATTCACACCCGACCGAGGTTATGAGGCACCTCCCCCCGGTGGAGGAGAGCGGGCAGCACTTACTGCCTCTCACCCTCCACTAGCCAGGTGCCCGGGACTCAGCCCTACCCCGGGTACCAGCTCTCCTTTGCACGTGGCACTGCCCGCGTCCGTGCGCCCAGCGCTCCGCGGGACGGCCCGGCGCACTCGGCCTCTGGCGGCGCCCGCAGGCTGGCTCCGGCAGGGATTCGGGAGGAGGAGGCGGCAGCAGGCAAGGGGCGGGCACGTCCAGACCCAGCTGAGCCTAGATGGAATTAGCCCCGCAGTGGAGTAAGCTTGTCCAGCTACGAGCGCCACAGCGGGGCAGTCGGGGCTTGGCGTCCCGTGTGCCCGCACCATGGCCACCCCTGGGCTGCAAGGTGAGTGTTCCCTGCTGGGGACCCAGGTCCGGAACGTACCGCAAGTTGTAGGGGCCGGGGGGGGGGGGGCGGGGGGTGAAGGAGCCGGCATCCTAACTCCTACCCTTCCGGACTGGTGACCTCAGGTGAACCCGGAGAGAGGGTGGTGAGGATCCCTGTTCCCTCAGGGTAGTGAGGATCCCTGTTCCCTCAGGGTAGGGGAGCAGAGGGAGGACAGAGCAATTTCCCAGTTTTATCGAGGAGAGAGAGGGTAGGACAAGAGGCAGAGGATTGGTGCGGGGGAGCTTTTTCTTGGCGAGGGACGACCAATTCCCACCTCAGCGACTTGGCTTCTCCGTGACACAAGTCGTTGGATGTTTCGCGTTGCCCAAACAATGAGCGGAGTTAATTCAGAAACAGTCTGTGAGGACAGAGGTTCAGATTCGTCCCCAGCAAATTTGACATTGAGTCTTTGGAGCATCCCTCCAGTTTTAGGAAGTCCTCCAGGCCTTACCCAACCCTCTCTCAGGAAGCGCATTCGCCTCTCAGGGTGCAGGGAGACCCAGGCATGTCTTCCCCCTGGTTTTTTTCTTAGAAGAAAAGCAAATTATACTGATCTTACCTGGAACAGGGCTTTTATTGGGTGTCTTGTTCCTGATGGGTCTTGAGAGAGGCGTGAAGTGGGGAGTTGCCCAGCCCGTTGGTAGGAACAATAAGCTGAAGGGACTGGAAGGTGGTGTCACTCATAGTCCTTTGCGGGCAGGTATGGAGAGATACCTCCAGGAACCATGGGGACGCTGGTCCAGGATAGAGAGTCCCATTGAACAAGGTTAGTTCTCAATCTGAAGGCAAGTGACAGGTGGAGGGGGAATCTCAGACAAGGTTGAAGCCCTCTCAGAGGATGGTGCCAGCCACTTCTGTCTGTCAGTCACCCTCCCCAGCTGCTGGACATCCAGTGCCCAGTTCCCTCCTCTCACTGTGTCTTACTATGTACCTGTCATTTTGGGAGCCAAGGACCTGATACGGTCCTTTCTAGCAACCTCTTTTTTTTTTCTCTGAATTGTTTCTATGTGGGAACCTGGGCCACTTTGCTAGCTGATTGAAGAAGCGGTGTGAGGTGTAGGGTGGGTCCCAGACAGCACCCTCAGGTTCTGGGCCAGTTCCCATGAATTCCTTCTCTGCCACCTTCCATTGTGGGTGGGGTAAGGCTGGAGGCTCAGAGGCACTGGGGCCTGAAGTGGAGCTTGCCTATCATTTTCTACGACGAGCCTGACTGAATGCCAAATACTGCACTCCGTGCTGGACTTACAAAGATCAAGAAAGGCACACACCTGCCTGCCTAGACCTTACGGTCTGTACCCATGGTGTCCTAAGATGAGCTTAATGCTTTAGCAGCCACCTGCTGTTGGATACAGCAAGGAAGAGGTGGAGTCCAGCCTGGGCTTGCTCAGCCCACAGCAATGGAATTAGCCCTGTTTATACTTCCGGTATTTTAAGATGGACTAGAGAGAGGTCTTTCTTGGGCTCCTACTGACAACCTTGCCTTTCCTCCAGAAACTTTCAGAAAATAATGGATTTCTAGCTGGCTGACAACTTCCCATCCAGGTTAACTTCTGCTGAAACAACTAAAGGATGGCCATGCTCAGTCAGCTGGTGGCAGATCCTCCTTCTGTTTAGTGAACCTAAGAGTAAAGCAGACTACTGTGAAGTCTTCTGACTTGTTCATTGACAAAGGATAATTCCCACTCTCACTGATGCCTGTTATTTTTAACCAACTTAAAAATAGCTTTTTAAAAAAATTAAAAAATAATATATGTTCACCCTGGCTGATGTAGCTCAGTGGATTGAGCGGGGGCCTGCAAACCGAAGGGTTGCCAGTT
Source organism: Anoura caudifer (assembly GCA_004027475.1). NCBI lineage: Eukaryota > Metazoa > Chordata > Mammalia > Chiroptera > Phyllostomidae > Anoura > Anoura caudifer. The sequence continues at coordinate 121,970 of PVKU01005197.1, forward strand.
CGATTCCCAGTCAGGGCACATGTGTGGGTAGGGGGCCTGGTCAGGGGGCCTGGTCCCTGGTAGGGGGGCATTTGAGAGGCAACCACACATTGATGTTTCTCTCCCTCTCTTTCTCCTTCCCTTCCTCTCTCTAAAAAAAATGAATAAAAAATATATGTTCATTGTGAGGAACATTTAAATACAAATATGTAAAATAAAAATAAGTTAACTTGTTTTTAGTATTTTGGTAATTATTCTTTGCTATGTTTGCTTTTTAAACCATCATGATTTTTGCCTATATCAGAAAAATATTTTTAATAGTCATCAAACATCTTAAAAGAAAGTAAAACTTAGATACAATAAAACTTTAAACGAGGATAAATGAACAAATGTCAAATAATGAAGGATTGGGAGCATATTATTATGTCATAAGACCAAGACTAAGAATAGGTACTGTAATTGAATAAAAATTTTATCTATGGTCTTCCTGACAGGCAGGTCAGAAAAGAGACAATATGTTACATGGATCTCATTGTCTGATAAAAGAAGACTAGTTCATTAACATTAAATTTTAAGAAGAATGTCACAGTGATATTTGTGATATTTATGTAAGACATTGCCCAACATAAGGAGCTGTAGTTTTATTAATAGGTTTTTAGAAAGTATATTATTTATCACATGGACACTTGTATCTGATTTTGTTTTAAAAGGGTGTTTGTGTTTTATTCTTTTGTGGTTCATTCTATCCTGTTATATTTTTTAAAATGCTATTTGCAAACCATTGGATAACCAATTAATGAGGTATATCTATACTTTGAGGAGCAGTGGCTTGCAGCATATAGAAAACTCAATGGCTAGTAGTGCTTTTGGGGCAGTGGCTCTCAACCTCTTTCTCCTCCCCTTAGTGAGAGAGGGATGCAAGACACTTCCGTCAGAACCAGTTCTTGTCCAGGTTTCCACGTTCTCACTTCCCTTCAGCCTGAAGGGTGTCCTTTAGCGTTTCTTGAGGTGTCCTGCTGGCACCAAATTCTCTCAGCTTCAGTTTTCATGAAAAGAGTCTCTATTTTAGCCTCAGTTTTGAATGATAATTTCATTGGGTGGATGTAGACTAATGGGTTGACAGGTTTTGTTTGTTTGTTTGTTTGTTTGTCTTTTCTTTCAGCACTATCTATGTGTCACTTTATGGGTCTCCATTATATCGATGAGATCAGCCTTAATTCATATTTTTATTTTACTCTTTCTTTTGCTTATGTATACTACCTTTTTAACCTGGTAGCTTTTCAAGGTTTTATTTTTAGTTTTGGTTTTGAACAGTTAGACTGTTATGTATGTGTTTAGTTGTGATTTGCTTTGGATTTTTCCTGCTCATTTTTATTGACTTTCTTGAATCTGGAATTTACTGTATTTTATCAAATTTGGGAATAATTCCAGCCACTGTTTCTCTAAGTATTTTCGTGTTCTATTTTCATTCTCTGCTATTTCCCAAACTCCAAGTACATGTACTTTAAACTGTTCGAGGTTGTCCCATTGGTTTGTGGGGCTCTGCTAATTATTTTTTCAATCTTTAGTCCTTTATTCTCTGGACTGGATAACTTCTACTGATCTGTCTTTACCTTCACTGATCCTTCTTCTGCTTTCTCCAGTTGCTGTTAAGCTCATTCAATGAATTTTTTTTTAGTTATTATAATGTTCAGTTCTAGGAATTCCATTTAAAAAAATAACAGCTCTATTGAGGTATAATCATATACCATAAAATGTAGCTTTTAAAAGTGTACCATTCAGTGATTTTTAGTATATTTACAGAGTTGTGCAACCACTCTCTAATTTTAGACCACTTTCATCGTCCCAAAAATAAACCTCATACTCACTGGCAGTCATTCACCTTTCCCCCACCCTCTAACTCCTGGCAGCCGCTAATCTACCGGTACTTTCTGTCTCCATGGATTTTCCTATTCTGGACATTTTATTTGAATGCTGTTTGCATTTGGGTTCTTTCATTTAGAATAATGTTTTCAGTGTTTAGCCATATTATAACATGTAAAGTTCCTCATTCCTTTTATGGTTAAATAATATTCTCTTGTATGGATACACCATATTTGTTTATATATTTATCAGTTGATGGACATTTTAATTTCTATGTTTTGCTACTATACATAATGCTGCTATGAACTTTCAAGTACAAGGTTTTGTGTGTACATAAGTTTTTATTTCTCTTGGGTATTTACCTAGGAGTGGGACTGCTGGGTCATATGGAAACTCTATGTTTAACTTTTTCACGAACAGCCAGACTATTTTCCAAAGTGGCTGCACCATTTTACATTCCCACCAGCCATGTATGAGGGTTCTGATTTCTCTACATCCTCACTGACCCTTGTTATTGCTCTTTTTAATGGTGGCCATCCCAGTGAGTGTAGAGTGGCATCTCGTTGTGGTTTTGATTTGCATTTTCTGATGATTAATAAATGATGTTGAACATTTTTTTCATGTGCTTACAGGCCAAATGTATTTCTTCTTTGGAGAAATGTTTACTCAGGTTTGCTCATCTTTAAATTAGGTTATTTGTCTTTTTCTTGTTGAGTTGTAAAAATTCTCTATATATTCTGGATACAAGTCCTTTATCTGGTATATGACTTACGAATATTTTCTCCTAATCTGTATGTTCACTTTATTAATGGTGTCTTTTGAGTCATTTTTAATTTTTATGAAGGGCAATTTGTCTAGTTTTTTGATTATTTGTGCTTTTGGTATAATAGCTAAGAAACCTTTGCCCCATCCAAGGTTGTAAAGATTAACTCTTATGTTGTCTTCTAATAATTTTACAGATGTAGGTATTGCATTTAGGTTTAGAATCCATTGTGGAAAAGTTAACTTTATTATATGGTGGGAGGAAAGGATCCAGCTTCATTCTTTTACACGTGGACATGCAGTTGTCCCGGCACCATTTCCCCATTTCTTTCCCCACTTCTTGCTACTCTAGTTGAAATTCAGGGGCTCATTTCTGGAATCCCAGTCCTGTCTGTTGGTCTGTATGTCTGTCCTTATGTCAGTCCCGCAGTGGCTTTGTGGTAAGTTTTAAAATAAGCAAGTATGAGGACAGTTACATTTGTTTTTGTTTATATTTTTAGTTTTATTTCTGTACACTCATTAAGAGTGTACTTACCCTTTACTATGGGAACATATGTTAGCTGGTTTTAAAGTCTTTGGGATTTGTTGAGATCAATGTGTGTGTGATCAAGTCCTATTTATTTTAGAAGCATAAACAGTGGAACTAGGAAGGAGGGATGAGAACAAGATGCCTGTCCCCTGGACAGGGCCAGAGCTAGCACAGGCTCTGGCTGTGTACATGGACAGGGCCAACCCGGCAGCATCAACCAACCTCTCCTGTGAGGAGAACCTGGGTATGAATCTTCCAAGTGGGTGGGGGTGGGTAAATTGGCGCCAGGTCCCTCTGGACTAGGTGAAAAGGCCAGAGAGCTGATATCAGTTTTTATTGCTTGCTCTGTCTCTCTCATGGGTCACTTATTCTTTGCATATCTAGTAAGTTTTGTTGGTAAAATAGACATTGTGTATGATACAACATTATCTTCCTTTCAGTAAGGTTAAAAAATTAAAAATGTTTTTTTCTAGCTGGAAGTTCGCTTACTAACTGATAACTTTGGTCTTATTTAGGTTTGGTTGCTACTTCATTAGGGTATATGTGTGGAAATTCTAAGGTATTTTTCTAGATTCTGTAACTTGGTAAGATTCAACCTCTTAACTATGTTTCCCTATTGATCTTTTCAAGGTTTGCCCTTTGGATGCTTTAGGGACAATCTAAAATAAACTCTTCTGTAGTATGTGGTTCTTACTCCTAAAGGAGGCCCTTGGTGTCTCAGCTGGGTGCCCGGAGCATTAGGACATGTTAAGGAGGTCTTTGCTGCTCTGGATGGAACTCCAGCCTCTCCCAGTGCTGTCTGGCCTCCAGCTCCTCTGTTCTGATCTGTGTTGTAGCAGCCTGTCTGGTAAGCCTCACGTGTCTTACCCTCTGCATGTGAAGCCTTGCCCTCAGCCAATGAATCGTGAGGGATCCCCAAAGAGATATCTGGGAAGTTTCCTTCACACAGACTCCTCCCCTCTTATACTCTACCCCCTCATTTCTAGCCATTTTAAGTGTGCCAATCCTTGACCTCTGTCCCATTTGTTTAGGGGGGCCATCCTTACTTTATGTGGATTCTAGCTCCCTGAACCCCAATCAATAACTTGTCCTGATGAGCCTACAGGTGTGGGTTTTTCTTACTCTGGGATTGCTTTTCTGTGCTGATGCATGTTCACTGCCTGAAATGGTTGACTCATATATTTGCCCTGTATTACATTTGTTTTTGGAAGAATGTTTATCCCAGTACCAGTTATATTATTATTCCTGGAAGCAGTGTTTTGTCAGTGAGCTTTTTATCAAAAAGCATTTTGTTAGCAAACAGTTTCAGATGTAAGTTATTGGCAGGGCCAGAAATGATAGGACTCTCTAATATTAATTCAAAAGTGATCCTCATGATTTAGAAAAGAGTGATATTGTTTTATTTACTTATTTTTAATGAGAAGCTAAAATCCTGGTCTTAATTCTTATCTTGAGGGAGAGTTGGACTATGGGATGACCTGCAATCAAGGCCAAACAACTTTGTTATTGCTCAAAAATACTTGAACTCAACTTAAATCTCCAGAATTCTATACCACAAAATGTAGAAGAGATGATTTTGCTGAGAAATCCCTCTCTGCTCATCTTTCAGCATTTTTTAAAATTCACTCTTTCACTGAGTACCTACTATGTGCCAGGCTGCCGTAAAGGTCAAAGATGATATACAGTCTCTACTTTTGAGTATCTCCACTCACCTGTGGTGGACAGAAGTGTGAGAGGTTGGTAAATGTGTCAGGTTGGGAGAAGTTTGGGAAAGGCTCTGTCGAGAAAGGCTCTGACGTATGAGTATCTCAGTGGGCTGGCTTACTGCACTTGTAAGTGGAGTTACTTAATGTTATTTACATTTATCATGAAAGGTACCATATTAGTTAGGATATTGCTCAATTAGCTACTTTAACAAATAGACTGAAAAATACATAATGAGTAAAACACATAACAGTCTACTTCTTTCTAAAGTAAGAGTCTTGGGTGGATAAACAAATTGGTGAGATAGCTCTTTTCCATGTGGCTTTTCAGGGACCTGAGGTAATGGAGGTTCAGCCAACTTCAACTATGACTTCCAAGATGGCCCTGAGAGTTGCTGTTCCAGTTACTTAAAAGGGGAAGAGAGCATGCAGGAGCATGCAGGAACATGCATGGGAGGTTTATTTTGGGTCAGGCCTGATGTTCCTCCGACTGAAATTCAGCCTCATGGCCATATCTAATTGCAAGGGAGGTTAGGAAATATGGTCTGTTTGCATGTTCAGGAAGAAGAGGGGAACATCAATTTTGGTAAGCAGATAGCAGTCTCTGTCATAAGGGGCCTATCAAAAATGATGGTTGGAGTGGCATATTTACATTATTTTATGGTATTAAAGTTACAGATTTATACACTTGTCTCCCTAAGTCTTCATTGTCTGAGATCTTCATGTTTTCGGCACCCAGGACAAGTCAGAGAAGGAATTGGTAAATACTTATTAAATGGTTTGTGAATGAATAAATAGTAAGTTGGTGTGACTGTAGTTAGCCAACAGATTCAGTTGCTTCTTTTTTTTAATATTAAAAAAATTTAATTCCAGTAGCGTCTGGCTAGTATGAGTTAGAGAAAGCAGGTGAAGGCATTGTGAATCTTCCTTTAAATGTGAAACACATACTTCACTTGTCCTTGAAACCCAAGCAATTTGATTCTTTTGGATACTACAGATGAAATCAACCACTCTAGGCCTCAGTTTCCCCACCAGTAAAATGGGATAACAATAGTACCTATCTCATAGTGTTATCCGAAAGACTGAATGAGCTGGTATGTAAAATGCTTAGAACAGTGTCCAGCACATGCAAGATGTCAGCTGTTGTGGTTGTTGTAGCTGCTGTTATGATTAGGTCAGGTTTGTTGTTCAGTTCAGAGGGGAAGCCTCTCTGCTCAAAATTCCCTTATAATAACAGATTCCCTGATTCCCTACATTATTACCTCCAAACATTCACCGAGCCTCTGTTGTATCCACAGTCTTGTGCTAGGAATAAAAAGACCTAACAGACACATTTTGTGAATGTTTTGAGGACTTCCCTAAGTGGTTAGGGAAGGCTTGGTGTAAGAGCAGACTTTTATCTGGATAAGAACATTCCAAGCAGGGATGACTGTGTGAGCAAAGGCACAGAGTGAGGATCACTTGGGAGGTGGGTTTGGCTAAAGAGGACTGTTCTTATCTGATGGACAGATTAGGCAGCAGAGACTTGTAACAGCCAGTTGGAAGTCTTTGAATGCTAACTTGTTTGTAAGCCTCAGGGCAATGGAGGTTTTGAGTGGCAGAGTTACCAGTGAAATAAAAGTTTTATGAAGGGTCATCCATAGCAGCAAAGGATTTAGGGATTCATCCATCCATCCATCTCCTTATCCTAACACCCCATTTATCCTCACTGCAGCCAGAGTGATCTTTCTAACAAAACTCTAATCACA